>KZ825725.1:0-14123 GCA_003184685.1 Aspergillus indologenus CBS 114.80
TTTTGGTGAGGTGGATTGGTTGGGCAGGGGAGGGGAGGGGAGGGGAGGTGGGATTGTGTTTGTGTATGTGTGAAGGAGATGGTGATGTTGATGATGATGGAGGGGGGGGGTAGGGGCAGGGGCAAGGGAAGACGGACCGTGGTAGCTGGGGGTGGGGGAGGTGGAGGCGGAGGAGGAAGGGATTTGGATTCTTCGGTCATTGTGCTGTGGTATTTTCTTGGGGTTGAGGTGGTGCTGGTGGTGGTTTTGTGTTGTGTGTTGTGTGTCGCTGATTTGGAGATTGATCAGTTTCTTGGAGGTTATTTGAGGTATGGAGGGGACGGCGCGGCGGTGCGGCGGTGCGGCGATGGGCCGGAATGTTGCCCGGTGTCCGCTTTCCCTGGTGGGCTGGGGCGTGGGCGTGGTGTAGAGGTTGAGGGCGAAGGATGGATCTTTGAGGATGTATTTCTTGGTTCGAGTACTGAGTTTAGACTCTGAGATTGTAGTTCGAAAGGAAGTATGAGGGATATTGAAGTTCTACACAGACAGCTGTGTGGTAGAAACAAAGGCACGGAAACAAGCAAAGTACCGCAAAGGGTATGGCGTGCCCGTTCGGGATTAGCGGCGATTGACTGCTGTTCTATACTTCATCATCGTCATCGATCGAGTCAAGGCTGCATCAACCCTGAATCACCACTTCAATTTATCTCTGCTTGAATAGAGTACGAGACAAAGGGAAGCCTATATAGACTTTCCAACCAGGAAGGAAATCAACCAAGTCCAAACACAACGCCCATACCCACGCCCTCTTCAACAACCCTCACGCCTCCATCTGCATCTTCCTCGCAACAACCCCCCTATACTCCTCGTCGATCTGCACCAACACCCCCGGCCCCTCCCGCGCCAACACCTCCGTCTCCAGCACGAAGCTCACAAAGAACGCCGCCGGCTCCGTCGTGCTGGCGTTGGCGCTGATCCGATGATGGCACCCGGGCGCCTCGTACCACGACCCGCCCTGCTCGATCGTCCGCATCGGGCCGTCGTTCATCTTGCACAGCACGGAGCCCTTGAGCACGTAGGCTGACACGGACGCGCCGCCGTGTCGGTGGGGCGACGTGGCGCCGTTGGGAGGGTATTCGACGAGCAGGCCGACGATGGTCTTGCCGGGGCAGTTGACTAGTTTGTATTGGTAGACGAGGGTGGTGGTTGCGAGGGGGCAGCTGTTGCTGTCAGTGGTGCTATGAGGGTGTGTATGTGGGGGAGTTACCTTGGGTCGTAGGTGGGTTCTTCCATTGTGCGGTGTGTCTTGTATAGTTCGAAGGTGCGTTCTGTAGGCGAGTTGGGCTGGTTGTATGGGCTTCACTCGGACTGCTGGTGCCGGGGGGGGGTTCTTTATGCTTCTGGATTTGGCGTGGGGTCTGCAAGAGGAATTAGAGTCTGGGTAACGAGACAAGAATGCGTTTAACAACCTGATAGCACAGCTTGAGTATCGCCATGCCCCGGTTACTCAAGGTGAGGGGGTTCGTGTCCGGGTATCCAACGGATAGGCTATTCGGGATACCGCATACGGGATACGGGATACTCGAGCAGCCCGGGGAGGCGTTCCAGACCGAGCTTCTTCCACAGCTGCATTGTCACATATAGCTTATTAAATCCGTCATTTGGGAGAGTCATTATTTCTCGCCTGTTCACGGTTCCACTAATCTTATGCCCATGGACCCTCATACACGAAAACAAACCCATATCTAACCATCCACTCTACCTCACTCCATCCCCAAATCCATCAACCACAACACCACCAGAACAAATCCCCCAAAATGCAAGCCATCCGCCTCCACCCCGCTCCACCCACCAGCCCCAACCCCTACTCCCCCACCAACCCAGCCCCGGCAACCGCCCTCCACATAGACGCCCAAATCCCCATCCCCAAACCCTCGCGCCCCGGCGAGCTCCTCATCCGCGTCCACACCACCACCATAGTCCGGGACATGCTCACCTGGCCCGAGACCTACCGCCACGACTACGCCATCCCCGGCAACGACCTCGCCGGCACCGTCATAGAAGTCTTTGACAGTAGCAGCGCATTCCACCCCGGCGACGAAGTCCTAGGCATGACGCACGCCAACCGCGCCGCCACCTGGGCGGAGTACACCGTCGCGACAGCCGAGGAAGTGACCCGCAAGCCGGCCGGGCTGAGCTGGGCGGCCGCGGCGGGGTTGCCGCTGAGTGCGCTGACGGCGTACGAGGCGCTGTTCGTGCATGCGGGGGTTGTTGCGCGGCCGTCGATCGCGGATGCCGTCCGACACGCCGCACGCAAGAAGCTGAGAGTCTCATCCCATCCCCGATCTGCCTCCTGTGGTGGTGGTGGTGAGCTGGATGCTCCGCCGGCGCCGCAAGCGCCGCAGGTCAGGATCTTGGTAACCGGCGCCGCCGGCGGCGTGGGGATTCATCTGGTGCAGCTGGCGTCCGCGGTGGCGGGGGCGCACGTCGTCGCGGCGACGAGCTCGGATGCCCGGAATGGGGAGTTCCTGCGTGGGCTGGGGGCGGATGAGACGGTTGAGTATGCAGATCTGGAGACAATGACACCGCAGCGGCAGGCGGGGTTTGATGTCGTGGTTGATGCGGTGGGCGGGGAGGTGTTGGCGCGGTGCTGGGGGTATGTCAAGGACGGTGGGGCGCTGATTTCGGTGGATTCGAGCAGCTTTGACTTTGTGGAACGGCATCGGGAGCGTGGGATTGGGAGGGAGGATGTTCGCGCGCGGTTTTTCGTTGTTGCTGGGGGTGGGGAGGAGCTGCGCTGGTTGGCGGGGTTGGCGGGCGCCGGGGCGTTGGTGTCGTTGGTGAATCGGACGTTTCCGTTTGAGAGGGTGAGGGAGGCTTATGAGTTTGCTCATGGAAGGTATGAGGGGAGAGGGAAGGTGGTTCTTGTTCGGTAGGATGTTTATTTCATGGAGGGTTTGTTTGCTGGATGGTGGGCGTGGGTGAGGGCTGGAGATGATGGTCAATCGGGTGTAGGGCTTATAGGTGCATCTCTAGGAGACTATTATGGCCTTTAATGCGGTGTAGCTGGTAGGTATGAAGATACTCATGAAAGTCTTGACTATGTCAGTGTGGTATTCTAGGCGAGAACTATAGCGAGGTTATACTAGGATGCTATGCTCCGTATAGTGCTAAAATCAGTGTTTGACCGTTCTTTCGTTGGGAAGTCAATTCACATGTCTCTCAGCAAGCAAAGCACCTTGATACTATGTTATACAGGCAGTCTAAAAAGTCATGGAAGTATTTATATCCAATATATAGTACGATAAAGCATACATATACCAGGGAATTTATCTCTCTATCCAAGCAAGTAGTATATTGAACAAACGAAGTATGGTCTCTTCCAAAGAATATCATTGACCTTCATGTACAATACTCCCAGTCAGAAACCAGCTCAAAACCCCATATTCCTTCTCCAAGGAAATAGCCAGTAAGAAAGCTCTTATATGTAAATTACTAGAAGCCTAATCAAACTACCAAATCAAGCCTAGTCCAGCCTGCGGTAACCGACGCCTGCCTCAGGCCACGAGTCCTGGCCGTCTCTCACCGCCCCAACACCTACCCTGTGCTTGCCCCAGGCATCCAAACCGGCCGCCCCACCGTCAGCAGCAGGACGCACTCACTAGTCCCAAGACAGTCTAGCCTGCCGTCCAAAAAAATTCCCGCCGCAAAGATTCGAGAAAGCCAAAGTCCGAGGATCTCCTTCAATTTCACAACAGTTCCGTTCCTTCTTCCTCTTCTGTATTTTTCATCTAAAATTCGGAGTTGCAACCGGACACACACAGAACCCGCAAAATGCCGAAGAGAAGCAAATTGCTCCAAGCTCTGGACGAGCACCGCGGCCGGGACTACGATGCCGAGAAGCAGAAGAAGCTCGTGAGGGCGGCGAACAAGAAGAAGGCGGCCAAGGGGGAGGAGACTGAGGATAAGAAGGAGGAGAAGAAGAAGAAGGAGGTGAAGAAGTCGAAGGCTGAGGAGGAGGTTGAGGAAGAAGCCGAGGAGGAGGAGGAAGAATCCGCCGAAGACCAAGAATCCGAGAACGAATCCGCCGCCGCCGAAGAAGACGAAGAAGACGACGACGAAGCCGAAGAATCCGACATCCCGCTGAGCGATCTCGAGGACGACGAGCGCGAAGACGTGGTGCCGCACCAGCGGCTGACCATCAACAACTCGGCGGCCATCACCGCGTCGCTGAAGCGCATCTCCTTCATCTCGGCGCAGACCCCCTTCTCGGAGCACAACTCGCTGGTGTCGAAGGAGGAGCTGGAGGTGCCGGACGCCAACGACGACCTCACCCGCGAGCTCGCCTTCTACAAGGTCTGCCAGGCGGCGGCGACGCAGGCGCGCGCCCTGCTCAAGAAGGAGGGCATCCCCTTCACCCGCCCCGGCGACTACTTCGCCGAGATGGTCAAGACGGACGAGCACATGGACAAGATCAAGAAGAAGCTGTACGACGAGGCCGCCGCCAAGAAGGCCGCCGCCGAGGCCCGCAAGCAGCGCGACCTGAAGAAGTTCGGCAAGCAGGTCCAGGTGGCCAAGCTGCAGCAGCGGGCCAAGGAGAAGCGCGAGACGTTGGAGAAGATCAATGACCTGAAGAAGAGTATGCTCCCCCTCCCCCGGCTCCAAACTTCCCTTTACCCTGCTTTGTATAAAAAATCGATTTGGACCTCCCGCTAATTCTGTCTCCCACAGAGCGCAAGGCTGATACCTCCGGCGAGGCCGACAACGCGAACGAGATGTTCGACATCGCCATCGACGATGCTCAGCCCAACAACCGGAAACGTGCCTTCGGCAGCGACGGTGCCACCAACGCCAAGCGTCAGAAGAAGAACGAGAAGTACGGCTTCGGCGGTAAGAAGCGCCACTCCAAGAGCGGTGATGCCGTCTCGAGTGGTGATATGCGCGACTTCTCCGTCCGGAAGATGAAGGGCGGTTCGAGGGGAGGTGGTGGTGGCGGCGGCGGCGGCGCCAAGAGACCTGGTAAGAGCAGGAGAGCTGCTGCCAAGGGTCGTGCTTGATTCTTTTCTTTTCTTTTCTTGGGGGTCTTCATCGTTTCCTACATTTTCATCATTTTCTAGCTTGCTCGGATACCGGATGAGGTCGTTTGGGTTTTCTATTTACAAAAAGCAATTGTTTCCAATTTTTACCCCCCCCACCCCCTTAGACACCATGACTGTGCTTGGTCAGGGTTCTGAAACCTGTGTATATTGAACTAATCCATGGTTGTGGTTGGACGGCATTTGATAAATCACTATTGCTTGCGGTTGGGTAGTTTAAAGGGCTAAAAGTGGTATCTCATTGTGGTATCATATCATCATACTATGAAAGCGACCCCATTGCATCTCCGATAATGTGGTGTGAGCCTGTTGCTAGGTCTCGTGCTCAGACGCACCGGACAGGTGGCTTCTCAATAACATCTCGTTGCTCTGGAACTCGAGGGGACAATCAATTCGAGGGACCGGTAATCACACCGTAGGTGTATGTCTAGCCTTTCATGGTTAGGCGGCTTGACATGATGGATATGGACCAGACCACCGCAACACTCATTTCTGTGCTGTAAGAGCAGCCATCATTATCGTCACGTCATGTGGGTATCTTGGTGTATCGTTCTATGCTTGCCGATCACGTTCCTACTGCGTCGGAAGCGCCATTGACCGCGCCTTCCATGTTCGCAAGACCGGTGTCCTCCCCTCCTGCCATCTCCCGGATACGATTGAGAAGATTATCCACAGGGAGTCCGATATTGAGTCGCTGCTCCGCGAAAACTAGATCCAGTTTTGCTTTGGTATCATCCGCATGAGCCAGCGAGTGATCCTCGATCAGCTGCTTGCCGCGTTTCGTGCTGCACTTGTACACGATCTTGCCGCAGCCTCGGACCTGGCACGTCCATGTATCCGACTGTACATCCTCGCCGTTGGTGCCATTCGCTGCAGGCTCTTCGTGAGGATGTGCGTCAATATCGGCAGCGGAGACGGACGTATTCCGGCTCTGGAAAACATCCTGCAGCGATGTCTTCTGTATGGAAGGTGCGGTAGACTCCGAGTCGGACAAGATCGACCGCGTCCTGCGCTTGGCGCGGGTTGATAGCGGATCGCGGACAAGCTCGTGCCCTCGCACCTTGCTGGGCGTTTCGAACTCGCCCATAGCGTCTGCATTGGTGTCGGATTCCTCGTCCGTGTCTGCTGCTGCTGCACTGCGCGTGCGCTTGCCTGTTCGTTTCGTGGCGACTGCACTCTTAGGCCGCAGAACGGATTTGAGCACTCGACGTTTGCGCAATCGGAGAAGGTCTTCTTGGTCGCTGTCTTCAGGGGAGGATGCCTCGCTTTCTAACATGCGCGGACGAAGCGGGGTGATCGCCTCCTGCGACGCTCCATCATGCTGCTTCGAAGCCGCCTTCAGCTCGCGATAGATGACCTTTCTGGACCAGTCAAATGAGGATGTTTTCGCCTCATCCATGAGTTCCAGGATAACTTCAGCGCTTGCCGCAATTCGACTGTGCGCATATTTGTCATCGTCAATCTCAAATCGATCGACCAGCGTAGATGCGACAAGGTCGAGATTCAGCTGGCGCTTTGCCAAGTATCCTTTTTCCTTGAGATCGAGGATCACTTGGTAAATCGAATTCGCGTCGGCGTTCGTCAGCCCTGACGAGTCTGCTACACGGACTTTTTCATCATCCGACTTCTCGGGAGTACTCTCTTCCTCCTCTTCGGATTCGACCTCGTTCACGCCCTCAATCTGCGCTTTGATCTGTTCATAATCCTCCTATCGCTGGTAATTAGCACCCACAGACCACCCGAACCGGAGCAGAAAATCGGAGACCTACTGGAAACTTCTCACTCAGGTGGGTGAGAATATGCGTAGTCGACCACTGCACATTCTCCTCTCCCCTCAACATCCGCGACAGCAAAAAGTTATGATGCTTGTAGAACACGTCGGCGGAATCATCTGCATCCTCGCAGATCCCATGCGTGTGGCTGACATACTGTTTAGGCAAAAGGTAGAGAGCCGAGACATTAGCCTTGATCATCCAATCGCCATGCATCCCGAGCATGCGCGCGCCAGCCATGTCTTGCCCTTGTGCCAGGTCTTGTTTCTCTTTTTAACCCTCGTCCAACTTTTCTGTCCTTGTAGGTAGATGGGGAAGAGGGATAGACACTCACCTCCTCAAAGAGATATTCCACACTGGGACCCTCGAACTTCCTCCTACCCCTCTTACGCTTATGTCGATCCGCCAGAAAATATAACAGATCGATCGCCTCCACTACCTCATTGAACATCGGTTTATACCCTTTCGCCGGGGAGATGGAGAACCACCCCGCCCGCCCCGCCACCCAGAACCCGACTTCTCCGTCATTATGTTGGCCATAGGCGTAGTGTGTGACATTCTCTAGGACGATGCGTTTGGTGAGATATTCCGGGTCGAGCACTATCGTTGACAGCATCCCGTCAGCCTCATCAAACTCGCAGTAGCGCAGCATCCAATCCTGTCAATGGGGAAAGACACGAGGAACGACATACCCAAAGACTCCTGTTCTTCCTCCACTTCATCCAAACACCCCGTTACCTGGACAGGATTGTCCGGCGAGGCTGTGAGGAGATTGGCATAGCGGGATTTTCCCGGAAACAAAACGCGGACCTCGGACAGGCTGAATTCCTCCCACTCGTTTTCGTCCGTCAGAGCCGGGTCGCGAGCGGCGAGGACGTTATCTTCGCGCGAGGTCATGTCTCTGGTGGTGGGGGAAGCATGTTGTTATCTGCGGTGCTGATGTTGCAGTGGGGACTGAGGTTGAGGGTTTAAGTAAACCGGAAAGCGACCTGAACGATGATAGTTTGGGGATAGTTCGAGGGACTTTGCGTGAACGAGAGATGTTTTGGGAGAAGGATCAGGGCGAGAGAAGAACGAAAGAAATTTATAATTGGGAAAAGACTGGCCAGAGGAACAGACAGGAACGAGGGGAGCTGAGAGGAGAAGCTTAGAGTGTACTGTACCAAGTGAGAGGGAGCGAGATCCGAGAAATTACGTATCATTACACATTTGACCGCGGGGGTGAAAGGGTGAATTCCTGGTAATTACGGGCGCATGACAGTCGAACTACTACTACTATTACTACTACTAACTTACTCACTTTCATTGCTTCGGGATGGGCGGTCATTTCCGACAACAGCGTGACATAGTGGTTCTGCCCCCGCAGACCGCCCGACTGACCGTCTCGACTAAACCGGCAGAATGGCGAGGCCGCGAGCCGAAATTTAGAATCCTTCTCCGGATGTTCTTGACCTGGCCTAGGATTTAATTTCATCAATTGTGTCGATTCCACGTCCTACATTTCCGAAACTCTTGGTCTCAGGCGCTTGGACTGAGCCTTCACATTCCCCTTCCTCCGCACCTGGGAATACCTTCCATACTTACCCCTCTCGCGGCCGATGGGCCTCCCCCGCAGCTTCAAGCTCTTCCGCACCACCATGAGCGGAGAAAAGATCTACGAAGGCGTGTTCGGTATGCATGAGCTCTTTCCCCCACCTCCCCTCCGCTATCATCCCCTTTTCGTCGTGGATCACCACTAACGCACCCCGTCCTCAAAAACAGCCGTCCACAAACCCCAAGGCGTCAGCTCGGCCGACGTGATCCGCACGCTGCAGAAACACTTCAACCCGTCGCAGCTGTTCCGGCCGTGGCTGGCGAGCGAGCGCGCGCGGCGCGACCGGGAGAGCCAGCACCAGCGGCGGCGGCGGCGGACGCAGCGGCTGGACGTGAAGATCGGGCACGGGGGCACGCTGGACCCGCTGGCGACGGGGGTGCTGGTGGCGGGCGTGGGGAAGGGGACCAAGTACCTGAACAACTTCCTGGGGTGCACGAAGACGTACGAGACGGTGGTGCTGTTCGGCGCGGAGACGGACACGTACGACGTGCTGGGGAAGGTGGTGCGGCGCGCGCCCTACGAGCACGTCACGCGCGCCGCCGTCGAGCGCGCCCTCGACCAGTTCCGCGGCCCGATCATGCAGCGGCCCCCGATCTTCAGCGCGCTGCGCGTGCAGGGCAAGCGGCTGTACGAGTACGCGCGCGAGGGGCGGGAGCCGCCCGTCGAGATCAAGGCGCGGCCCGTCGAGGTCACCGATCTCCGCGTCGTCGAGTGGTACGAGCCCGGCACCCATGAGTACAAGTGGCCGGTGGAAGAGGCGGTCGGCGAGGAGAGGGAGGTGGCTGAGCGCATGTTGAGGAAGGAGGATGCTTTGCCGGTTGCGGAGGCGGAGGGCTCTGCCTCGGGGAAACGGAAGGCTGAGGCCTCGCCTCCTCCTCCTCCTCCTCCTCCTGCTGCTGCTGCTGCTGTGGAGGAGAGCTCGAAGGTGGAGGAGGGAAGTGGCCCCGCGGCTGCGGCGGAAGTGTCCAAGGACGCCCCCGCTGCCAAGAAGGTCAAGGTGTCGGAGGACGGGGAGAGCGTTCCTGCACAGTCTGCGGAGGCCGCCCCGGAAACTACCGAGAAGAAGGAGGAAGCGCCCGTTCGCCCCCAGCCCGCGGCGGTGAAGATCACCATGACCGTCTCGTCCGGCTTCTATGTTCGCTCATTGGCGCATGATCTGGGCAAGGCTGTGGGCAGCTGTGGACTAATGAGCTCCCTGGTCCGCTCGCGCCAGGCCGACTTCGTTCTGGAGCCCGAGAAGGTGCTCGAGTACAAGGATCTCGAGGCCGGCGAGGAGGTCTGGGGACCCAAGGTGCAGCAGTTCCTGCAAGAATGGGAGGACAAGAGAGCCGCGGAAAATGAGGCCGAGGGACAATAAATTAATTCGTTATATCTTTGATCCGGGTTTGGCGTTACAATGAAACGGGTGGATGATTTCTTTCAATTCTAAACCTCAATTGTGTTGTAGATAATACATTCTGCAGAAAGCAGGACTAAACGTCCATAGCCGAGAGGATACCAGTGCTAGGACAGCCACATGCTGCCCGGGTCGGAGGTCCGGGCAACCAGAATCATACAATTCCACATTCAATAATTTACTGACCAGGCTCACTTGGAGCCTGTTTGTTCGAAAAAAAGCGAAGCGCGCCCAACCGGAGACGAACCGCCACATCAAGACTGACGGAGATGCACGCGAACTCGAAAATGTCAAGTCGGCCCACAGCAAGCGACTGGGATGTGCCGAAATCAGTCTTGCGCATACCCACAAGAACAACCCAAGAAGTGAGGTACAAAGCTTGAAGATTGAAGAAATTAAAAACAAATACCGAACAGCTGGTAAACAAAATGGTCCATTTTAGAGGGGTATACCGCTGAAAACACCGGGTAACAAGATATAGAAAGACGGCGCAGAGTATGCATGGTTAAGCGATGAACGAGGATGCGAATGTTCTCTAGAGTAATGCAAGGACTATTGAGCGAGCGTTTGACCGTAGTTGCGGTGAGCATCGACCAATGCTGCTTCTAGGTTAGCGAACGAAGTCAATATCAGCGAGAGATGACGACTTACTCTGGAGAACGAAAGATTGGCCATTCCTTGATTCGCAAGCACATTGAAGTGTGTTTCCGTCGTTGAAGTCCAAGAGAATACTGTTGGGAAGTTCCTGTCGGTCTTCATCCGGGAGACAAGGCGTGCGAAACTCGGTCAAATGGTATCGCTTGACCATGTTACGATTGCTCGAGTCAAGGTTTCCAGGTGTCAGCACCAGATACCCCTTGTCATCAATACGGATGAAGCGACGTTTCCATAGCAGAGTATCGGGAAACTGGACATTGACCTCGCCAATGTCGATTGCTTGGGCAGCTTCACCAGCAACTGCCGGCTTGTCTTGCGGAGCAGTCTCTTCCTCCTTGACCATTGGATTTAGAGCAGCCATGACGGTTTTGCGGGAAGTGGAGGTGATCGACGACATACGACGGAGGAGCCGGGAAGTGCGGGCCGTCTTCTTCTCGTCAGGGTAAGAGGGTACATCAGGCGAGGGAGTGTCGTCGATAGCTTCTTCGTTCTTGGGGGTAGAGGACTGAGACAATCTGCTTTCAGAGCGCGAGATAGGTGCAACGGAGGGCTGCTGTTCCAATGCCTCAGAAGCTGCGGGCACGTTCGGCTCCTCCGGTGTGATCACCGGTTCGGCTATATGACTTGGTGGGATAGGGAAATCAGGAATAGTATTGTGCTCGATAGTCAGGGGACTAGCAAGGAGGTTGAGCGAGCTTGGCTCAGGGGAATCGGCGGTTGGTTCGATTCCGGTGGAAGGACGCTCACGGATTATGCGAGCGGTCACGGAGACCGAACTCGCACTACGCGTGAGACCAGGACCAGCCTGAGATACAGGACGCCGTAGGCTGGTCGTGCGAGAGAAGGATTCGGGGTAGAAGGAAACAGGTCTCGAAATCGTCGATGCCTCGGTATAGCCCTTACGCAGGGACTCAAAGGAAGGAGCGGCCAGGGTCTGGCCGGCGGTAGAGGTGGTTTCACGGGTGTTGGAGAACTTCTCCAACGCCTTGATGCGCTTGGAGATGCCGGACGAGACATTGATCTTTTTTGCCACTAGGACAGGACTGTTGCTGTCCCCGGCCTCGGCGTACGAGGTCGACACCGACCGACCCATGGCTAATGCCTGCATTTCGGGGGGTTGATGTCCAATAGCGCTTGGATTTGAGACGGCACGGGAGTTCCTCCACGCGTCGGGCGAGGTGTTGCCGTTGCTTGTGTTCGAGTATCCGGGGGAGAGGGGGGAGATGCCGACCGAGATCGGCTTGGCCTCTTCAACGGTGGCACTTTTTAATTCTTCCATGAAGGAATCGTCAGAGAGAAGGTTCTCGTCATCAGAGTAGTCTGGAGTAGGTACTTGAATGGGTTCAAGGTAAGGTTTGCGTTTCTCCTTTCGAGTAGTACTATGCTGTCGCTCCACATTCGAGGATTCAGGGGTCAGGTCATGCTGCGGCTCGGGAGAGTGAGGCACGGTGATCGACGGCGAATCGGGGGAGGGAGTTGGGCGTGAAATGAAAGAGGGAGGGTTGGGCCGAGGGTTTGATTCGGATTGAGGAGCCCGAATAATTGAATCCGAAGTCGAATTGACCTCTTGTTCGCCAGGAACAAGAGGGTTGTTGCTGCTGTTATCCGTTTGGGGTGGCGAGGGGCCAACAATTTCTTCCTTCGGAGCTTTTCCAGAATCGTTCTCTGGTGGGACGTGGAATACGGCGCTAGGCGTGCAGGGGCCACCCGTAGTCTCCCCGTCGTCGGACGCAGCCAAGGCCCCTTCTAAAGCGTGTGTTTCAGATTCCGACAGGGTGGATGTCGGCTGGGAGGTTTTAATAGTTGCTGCAATCTGGCTGCTGTCCTGGTCGGTCGATGCTTGAGGATTAGGGGTCGCCGTGTCAGCCTCCTGCATGGCCAACTCGGAATTCGTCTGACCGGGAACTGTAGGGCTCCCCTCCTCCTTTTGTAATGCCCCAGGAGTCATGGTTCCCTCCGTTTCAGATAGGGGCTTGTTGCCGGGTTCCGAAACTGGTACCGGTTTGTCCTGGAGTTTGGCTTCTTCAGGGAGCTGGGAGTTGGTATTCTCCTTATTCTCGGTCGGATCCGATCTCACTGCCCCTTTTTCGTCAGCAGCTTCGTTCTTCTTCTCTTCTCTTGCTTTCCTCGCCAATTGGGTTTTCCGCATTTGAAGTGCTTTCATCAACCGTTCTCGCTCCTGTGATGCACCCGATGATAACGCACTCAGAGACTTGGCACCTGGAGACAGTTTGGGTCTCGATATAGGTGTCGACAATGGAGGCACCAGCAAAGGCGGTACAGTAGGCGCTTTGATAAATGCGGGTGTGCCGCTGCCCCCTTGGGACCGCGGACGCGAAGGACTCGGGCTGGCCTTTCGCAAGGACGATGACCGAACCCCAGCGGGTAACGAGGCTACCGGTCGCTTGTCAGCAGACCGCGACAGGTTGCCTGCAGTGCGAGGCCGTCCACTCCCGTCCAATGACGGCCGCGGGCCAAGCTTGGCTTTGGGTACGTATCCAGCTGCACGATCAATCTCCTTTATGGATGGCCGGGTCGACTGTGAGGACCTGCGAGGCTCGGAAGCAGCCTGAGCAGCGTCCTCCTGAAAGTTTCTAAGGGAGGGTGCACGCTCCGAAGTGGCTACTGTAGAGGAACGATCTCTACCTGGAATGCTTTCCAGGGCTGTCACACTCGACTCAGGACCAATAGGCGACTGTTGTACACTGGACACCACGGATGGGGGAACTACCGTGGCTTCGGAGATCTGACTGTAGGCTCTCTGTCGCATCTCGCTCATCGGTGGTATTGCTGGGGCTGTATCCTTGTCTACGGGCTGCTCTTCCGCATCCTCCGCAATTTCCATCAGTTTGCGACGGCGGAGGGAGCTGCACGAGGAGGTAATTGAGCCGGAAGCCGTATGTAGCAGGCATGCGGATGACAGGGCGCTTTCAGTGAGTTCCGATGGCTGTTTCACCGAGAAGACCGTATCATGCGGAGAGAACTTGTCTAATATGGACTGGAATTGTACCGTCGTTCGAGCTGAAAGGGAGACGATTGCGTCAGCGTGAGGGAAAATCAAGGTCGAAGGACTGACGAAAGTCGCGCACCTTGAAGCAGCCGAGACATGCCATCGGGCAAGTAGCTGAGCACGACCTTTCGCCGGCGGTACTGGAGAAAGCCATAGAGCGGTGACGTCTCTTCATAACCTTCAATTGCATTGCGCACATCAGGGACCCCACCTGTCCCTCGCTCGAGGAGAGCTACCTCATCCCTTGATACATACCGAAGCAGAAACCTAAATGGCAACAGTCATGCGCGTGAGCTTCCGTTCGTGCAATTGGGACGAATGTGGAGACCCTTGCGACCGGAGAAACAACGGGCGCAGGGGATGCAAGAAGCGTAGTTGGTGGTAAAGGGAGGGGAAGGGACTCACCATCCACCGGCCTCGGTCAAAGCGGTTTGATAGGCTTCGATGACGGTGGGATGATCGAGCCCATTGAGCGACATGACGGGAGCCGCATTGGAGACCGACGACTTGCTTGGTCTGGAAGTGATCACAGCGTGATGTATTTGTAGTGTATTTAGAGGCGGAAGAGAGAGAAAGAGTGGAAGTGGGTGTGTGGAGGCGGATGAAGGAGAGGGGGGGG
>KZ825726.1:0-13027 GCA_003184685.1 Aspergillus indologenus CBS 114.80
AAAAAAAAAAAAAAAAAAAAAAAAAAAAGTTTATATATAGATAAATAGATTCTTTAGTAATATAATAGTAATATAACTATTAAATAATAGTAATATAATAGTAATATAAATATTAGATAATAGTAATATAATAATAATATAAATAATAAATAATAATAACATAATAGTAATATAAATATTAGATAAAAGTAATATAATAGTAATATAAATACTAAATAATAGTAATATAATAGTAATATAATTATTAAATAATAGTAATATAATAGAAATATAAATATTAGATAAAGATAATATAATAAAAATATAAATATTAGATAAAAATAATATAATAGTAATATAACTACTAAATAATAGTAATATAATTAAAATCTAAAGTATAGTTAATATAAAATAGGATTTTATAATCTAATTAAATTAGTTTATATATAATAAAATATATATAAATTCTAATAAAATATATATTTATTTAAAAAAAAAGATATATAATAATATATATAATAGTAGATAAATCCTATAATCTAAATAGCTTATATATAGTAGTATTTTATAATAATTTTATTATTTTAAAAAATTATCTATATTAGTAGATTATTTTTTTATTATTTAATTTTAGCTAAAAAATATCTACTAGACTAAAAGCTTTTATCTAATTTTTTTACTACTATTTAATAATTATAAAACTAATATAGTATTAATATTTATATAATATTAGTATCTAATTTTTTAATTAATCTATATTTTTCTACTACTATTAATAGATTAATTAAATTAATATTTATTATAATTATCTACTATAATTTAGCTATAAATAAATAAAAGCTTTTATAGTAGTTTAAGCTATTTATAAATAAATTAGATTATTATAATAAATTAAAATATTTATATAATAATATTTTAATTTAATAATAAATTATAAATTATAAATAGTAGTAGCTATTATATTATAATTAAGCTGTATTAAATTAGTATAATAAAAAATTAAATAAAAGTATTAAAAATTTTAATATTTAAATTATATAAATCTATAATAATTAGATTTATATTATAAGTTTTTTAATTTATATTTAATATAAACTAGTAGTAATTAAATTTATATATTAAATTTTTAATTAATAAAAAATATATACTAATAAAAGTTAAATCTATATATTAAATATTTTAATTTATACTAAATTAAATTAAAACTAAAAATAAAATTTTAATCTTATATAGTTTTAGTAGACTGTTAAAATATCTAAAGCTTAGTAAAGTTTATTTTTTATAATATTAATTTATTATATAATCTATTACTAAACTACTAATAGTAAAATAACTAAAATATAATACTAAATAATAATTAATTATATAATATTTTTTATAAAATTTTTTTTTATTCTATACAGCTGCTGCAGCTAGATATTATTATTTTAAATAAAAAAATATAATTATATAAAAATTAGTTTATTATTATATAAAAATATTTTAATTTTTAGTATTATATAAAAGTTTCTTAATTTTAACTAGAAAAGTATTTATAGCAGATAATATAAAAAGTTAATATTTAAAGTTTAGTAAAATTAATTTTTTATAATCTTAACTTATTATATAGTTTATTAGATATTCTCTACTATTTATAAAAATAATATATATATAATATAAATTATTACTATAGCTTTATAGTTAAGATTTAGTTTTAGTAGACTATAATTATTAGTTGAAATAAACTATTATATATAATACTAAAAGCTGACTAAATAAAATTAAAAATTAAAAAATATTAGCTAATAAATTATAATATATAAATAGATAATAAATTCTTCTAAAAACTGCCTATAGTATCTTTTTTCTATTATATATAGTTTAGCTAAATAGAATATTCTATATTAAATAATATAATAATATTAAAATTAGACTATATAGAAAAGAGTTAGATAGTTAATAGAAAATAAAAAAAAATTTAATAATTAATAAAAAGTAGAAAAGGAAAAAATAAAATAAAAAGTAAATTTAAAAAGTATATAAAAACTATTTTTAACTATAGATAATAGAAAATTAATAGTAAAAATACTTAATATTATATATAGTATAAATAGATAAATAGATTTATATTAGTTAAAAGAATATATATATTTAAATATCTAAAATAACTACTAATATTATTTAATACTATAGAAAAATATAGTAAAATATAATAGATTAATATAGATTTTAAATATAAATAGTAAAGATAAATAGCCAAAGATATATAATAGTTACTTTATAATTTTTTTAAAAAAATAAAAAATAATATATAAAATATATATAGAATATAAAATATAGAAGCAGAAATATAAATATATATCTAATTTTTAAAAAATAATATCTTATTATTTAGATAGTAGATTAAATATCTATATTTTTTTATATAGAAATTTAAAATATAATAAGTATATATTTTTTTTTATAAAATATAAAAATTTATATAAAAAGTATTAAAATAGTTTAAAATAGCAGATAATAAAATTATTTATAGAAAAAAACCTATTATCTATATATAAAAAAAAAATTCTTAGTCTAAATATAGCAGCTTTTTAGAAAATATATTTATTAAAATAAAAATATAATAATCTAAACTATTTTTTTTTAGTAGATAAAAAAAATAAGTATATAAATAGTAATAAAAGTATAAAAAATATTAAAATAATATGATTTTAACTTTTTTATTAAGTTTTAATATTTTTTATATCTCTATTTTATTAGTATTTATAAATATTTTTTAATTTTTTTTTATATTTTTAAAAATTATTTTTAATATTTTAGATTCTTTATCTATAAGTAATTTAATTCTATTAATTTAAAAAACCTTATATATATATTAAAAGATTTGCTTATTTTTTTTTTAAATATTTTTTAAATTCTTAATATACTAATAAAAAATTCTTAGTTTTAACTAATATTAATTAATAGTATATATCTAATATATTCTAAAAAGCTTTACCGCTATTATTTTTATAAAAAACTATTTTTTTTATTAAATTTTAAAAAAAGATTTTTTTTAAAAAAAGATTTATAAAATAAATAGTAAACTACTACAGCTAAACTATTTTTTAATTTAAAAAACATCTTTCTATTTCTACTAAATATAGTTTTTTTTAATATACTAAAAAAATTATTTTATAGCACCAGCTAAAGGTAGATAATAGTACTAATAAAAGCTAAATAAAATCTATTAGTTTATTATAGATTTTTGAAATATTTTTCTATATTTTTAAATAAAAAAATAAATAAAAATTTAATATTTATATTTTTTAAAATACCTATTAGCTTTTAGCTATAAATAGAAAGATTTTTTTAATTTACTATTAGAATTATTAAAATTTTTATTAATATTATTTAAATTTACTAGTTTCCAGCTGTAAAGCTCTATAAAATCTTATTTTCTATTATTTTTTAAAACTAATATCTACTAAAATAGAAAATAATTCAGTATATTTAAAAAAATTAATATATTAAATACTAAATCTATATTTAAACTTATACTAGTAATAGATATTTTTTAAGAAATTAATAATAATATATATAAAAAATCTAATACAGCTAAGAAATATAATATTATAGAATCTGTTTATTATAGTAGTTTTAAAGTATATAGAAATTAATTTTTATATTAAAATACTATATTTATTTATTATAAATAAAGTATAATAGTTTTTCTACTTTTTTTTATTTATTAATTAGGGCCTTTACTAATTTTAAATCTATTAAAATAATATTTTTAATAAGAGCTGTTTTTTAATATTTATCTAGTTTTTTTTACTATAAATAATCTAGTATATAAAATATATTCTGCTAAAAAATATATAAATAGATATTATATAGCAGCTAAAAAAAAATAATATAGTTTTTTAAAAATTTATATTAGATTTTCTATATCCGATCTAAAATTCTAAATATTTTTTTTATTAAAAAAAATCTAGATTTAGTTATTTTTAAATAGGACTAGTAGACTATAATCCTAATTTTTATATTTTAAATATTAAAAAATATCTAATCTAAATGAAGATTTTAAAATATTAGATTATTTTATTTTATTTTATTTAGCAGCTATATATACCAGTAGTTTTATAATATATTTTTAATTTTTAATTTTTTTATTTTTTAACTAAGTTTATTATTATATTATAATCTATTATTTTAATATAAATATCCGCAGCTAAAGCTAAGCTAAAAATATTTAAAAAATATTAATTTTATCCGGGTCTGCTACTATTAGCTATTTTAATCTATTATTAAATTATATATTAGCTTTAGTCTATTATAGAACTTATTTAAATTTTAATATATTTAGTATAATATCTGTTTAGTAGTATAAATAAAGTAGATTAAATTAACTAATATTAAAGGCCGAGTAGTATTTACTACTAAATATTAGATAAAAATCTTATCTATTATTTAAAATAGTATTTAAAAGATTTAGTATTTTTTTTAAAATTTATATAACTATTTTTATAATATTTTTAATATAAAATCTATCTATTTTGTAATCTATATATACTTTTTCTACTAGTTACTAAATTATATTTATTTTATATAGTTTAATATCTATACTAAATAGATTATATAAAAAGGTTTTTATATTTTTAATAAAAATTATAAATTTTATTTATTTTTAAAAATTATTTTTTTTAAATTATATAAAATAGATGCCAGTTTTATTTTTAATATATTTTTAATATTTTTTTTTATTAGTTTTATACTCCGGCAGGGTCGGAAGTAGTATTAATAAATAAATAAAATTAATATTTTTTTATTTTAATATTATTTAGCTTTAATATAGTAGATGCTTATTTTTTTTTAAAAAAAAATCTACTAATTTTTTAATTAGATTATTAAATTTGATACTATATTTATTAAATTTATAAATAATTTTAAAGTTAAAATATAATAAAAATTTAGATTATTAGGCTTATTAGTAGTTTAATAGTTTAATAAATATAAAATATTTAAAATTATAGTAGTTAAAAATAATCTATATTAATAATAAAATATTTTTTAATTTAAAATATTATTTTTTAAAATAGTAGATAATAATAAGTAGTTTTTTATTATAAATTTTATAATTATATTTAATAAAAATATACTTTTTAAAAAAATATATAATTAGATATAATATTCTATTATTTCTATACTAAAATAATACTTTTTTTAAAATATAATTAAAAATATTAATTTTTAGAATAATATTTTATATTTAATTAAATAATTATAAAATAAATATATTAAAAAAGATATTTTTTAATTTTTTTAAAATTTTTTAGCAGTTTAATAACTAGTTAAAAAAAATATTTTTTTTTATTAAATATATAAGTAGTACTATTAATTTTAAAAAATTATAAATAAAGCAGCAGTAGAAATTATTAAAATTTAAAAAAATTTAAATATTAATAATAAAAATTAAAATAAATTATTTAGCTATAGTTTTAATTTTTTTTAAATTTATATAAAATTTATTATAGCTTATAATTAAATTTAGAAATTTAATTTTAAAAATTATAAATTTATATTTAAATAATTTAATATATAGTTTAGCTTTATATAATTTTTATAATATATAATAAATATATTTAAAATATTCTTTATAAATACAGCTATAAATTAGAATATTATTAAAATAAATTATATAAAAAATATTAAAATAGTTTTTTAAAATATTATTAATATATTATTAAAATATAATAAAAATTTTAATAAATCTAAATAGTATTATAAATATTTTATATAATCTTAGGCGGGTCCGGAATATAATTAACTATTTTTAGTTTTTTTTAATTTAAATATTATTAAAAAATATTAATAATATTAATTTTAATAAAATATTTTATATTTTTTAAATTATTTAGAATTTTTTTTATAAGCGGAAATAAATAATAGTTTTTTATTAAAATAATATTTAAAATATAATAATTTATATAAAATTATAAATTTTTTTTAAATTTTTTAATAAATAATATTAAAAAAATAATTAAAAATAAGCTAAAGCGGATAAAGCCTTTTTTTAAATTTTTTAACAGCTATTTTTTTAAAGTTTATAATTTATTTTAAAATATTTTATATAATAAATTAAAAAATAGAATTATTTTATTTTTTAATATAATAATATAGTTATATTCTTAGTATAGAAATAGTCTTTTAGCTTTTTTAAAAAAAAATATTTTTAAAATTTTTAAACTTTTTAAATAAAATAGTTTTTTTTAGTTTAAAAAAGTTTATAATATTTTATTAATCTAATTTATTATTATTATAAATATTAGATAATTATAATATATATAAATAGTATATACTATTTATAAAATAAAATAAATATTCTTTTTATTAAAAGTTTTAAAAATATAATATTTTTAAAGCAGATCTTTACTAATATATTATATAAAATATAGATTTTTTATAGTTTTATAAAAATATTATAATAATTTTAATAATATTAGTTAATAAACTAAATAATATATATAGTTTAGTTAATATAAAGATTATAGATTTTTAGCTATAAAAAATTAAAAATAATTAAATAATAAATAAATTAAATAATTAAAAAAAATATATTTTTTTTAATATAGTTATAAATCTTTAGAATTATTTAAATATAGTAGATAATATAATTTAATTTTTTTTATTAGCTATTAAATTTTATAATTATTTTATAAATTTTTAAAAAATATAGTAATAATTAGTAAATTTTAATTTAGCTTTTATCTATTATTTTTATAATAAAATATATAGTATTAATTATAATATATATTAAGATTTTTATATTTTAAAGATTTAGTATAATAAAAATAATTATTAAATTAGTTTTTTAAATTTTTTTTTAATAGAAATTTTTTTAAATATAATTTTTAAAATAATATATAATTATATTAGAGGATTAGTCTATCAGCAGCTTAAAATAGATTTATTTTTTTTAATTATTTATTAAAAATAATTTTTATAATATAGTAAAAATAAAAATAGTATTTTAAAAATAAATAGTTTTAAAAATTAAATAATAATAATTTAAAAAAATATATATAAAAGTTTAAAAACTATAAATATATAGATATAGTTTATAGTATTTAAATATCTAATTTAAAATAGTTTTTAATAAAATAATAGTTTAATTTATAATAAAAATATTTTTATTATTTATAGTAATCAATACTTTTATATAAAAACTAATAATATATAATAAATAAATCTATAAAATTATATTTAAAAATAATAAATCTTTTTATATAGTTTTTATTCTAGGGTTTAAACTAATTTTTTTAAATATATAATATTATATTAATAAAAGATTTTTAAAAGTAGTTATAAATCTTATTATTTTAAAATAAATAATAGTTTTTTAAATTTTATAAAAAAACTATTAGTTTTATATAAAATTTTTTAAAAATATTATAGTATAGAAATATAATTTTTTATTTTTTATTAATAGCTTATTTTAATAAAGCTAATAATATTTTTTTAAATATATTATTTTTTATAATAAAATACTAAAATTTAGTAAAAAATATTATTAAATTTTTATTTTTTTATTTAAATTAATAAAAATTATTATAAAAATTATAAATATTATTAGAATTTTTAAATATTTTCTTAATAGTATTAAAATATTAGTATAATTTTAAAATTAATAATTATTATTATAAATATATAGTAGAATCTAAATATAAGCGGCTTTTCTAAGTCGGCTTATAATATATATAATATAAAAGTAGATAATTAAAAATTAATTAGTATTAATAATTATTTTATTTTTAATTTAAATTATAAAATAGTAAAAGTTATTATTAATATTATAGAATTTATTTAAATTAAAAATATATTTAAAATAAATAGTAGAAATAGAAGATCTAAAATTAATTATTAAAAATATTTTTATTATAATAATTATAAAGATTTTAATAATAGATTTAAAAATTAGAATAAAAATATTAATTATAAAAATAGCTGTTTTTTAGATTTAATTTTTTTTTTTAAACTATATTTTTTTAGCTTATAAATTTAGCTATTTAATAAAGATTTTTAAAATTTTAAGTTTTAAATTACTAAATTTAGATTTTTATAATAATTTTTTATTTTTTTTTAGCTTTTTTAAAATTTATAATAAATTAGTATATTTAACTATAATAATTAAATTATTTTTTAAAAATTTTTATAATATTTTAAATAAATTTATAGATATTTATAAAATTAATAAAAAATTTTAAAATTTCTAATATTTTATTAATACTATTATTTTTAAAAATAAAAGCTATATAATATTAAAAAATAGATAAATATTTAGTTTTTAATTTAATTAAATAGTAAATATAATAGTTTTAATAGACTATATTTTTATAATAGATTTTTTAAATTTTTTTTAATTATTAAATTAAATTATTTTTAAATTTATAAATAAAATATAGCTTAAAAAGCTATAAATAGGATTAGAAGTAAATAAATAAATAAAAAGATTATAGATTATATATAAAGCGGTTAAAAAAATTAGTTAGATAATTAGAATAGAATAGATTAAATAGATTAAATAGATTAGGCAGATTAAGCGGGTAGAATAGGTAAAAGCAGTATACTAGGTCTGTACTGTAATAATAGATCTTTTCTTTATCTTTTAATTCCCTTATAACATCAATTTTTGCTTGTTGTTTTTTATATGTTTTCTTTGTCTTTATCCGTCCTCGCGATGTCGATTTCTGTATTTTTTTAATATATCGACTTATATATACCCCGGTAGTTAACAGCTCGACACTTGTCTCTCCGCAGGGGGGAGTATTACATGCCGCAATAAGAGTGGCAGTATTCCACCGCCTGCGGGAACATACTTAGCCGTTGAGATAGCAAAGTAGAATAATCAATCAAGCATCCATTTATCAATGAAATCATTCCTTCCAGCCCTTGAATGGCAACAGTAAACTAGTTAGTATTTTTAATAGCTGGACTATTTAAAATATTTATAAATTTAAAATCTATATAAAAATAAAAATTATAATTTATAAAAAATAAAATAGTTTTAATAATATTAAAATAGATTATATTTAATATAAATTTAGCTAAAAAAAGCTATTAGCTTTAGTTATTTTATAGATAATTTATATAAATATAAAAATATTATTTAAATATTATATTAATTTTTTTAATTTAGCTATTAGTTTTAGAATAATATATAGTAAAAAGCTTATTAATAATATTAAATTACTATATTAAATACTTCTAGAATTTAAAAATAAATTAGAGTTTTTTATCTAAAAAAATAGATTAGAATAAACTATATAATTTTTATATATATTAAATATATATAGTTGTAATAGCAGTAGTATTAGTAATAGAATTATAAAAAACTAGATATTTTATTTTTATTAAATACTTAATAATTATTAAAATAATATTATAGTTTTAGTTTTTAAAAAAATATATAATAAAAATCTATAAATATATTTTACTATATATATTTAGATACTAAAAAAGATTTTAAAATCTTTTACTTTATTTTTTTAAATAAGATTATTTTTTAATAAATATAATAGTTTTTTATTTATTATTTTATATATTAATAAATATTAGGCTAGTAGTATTTTTAAGCTAAGAGCTTATATATATAGATTTTTTTAAAATATTTAAAAATAGATTTATTATAAACTAGTTTAATTAAATCAGCTTTAATCTATTTATTATCTAATATTTATAATTAATTTTTATAGAATAAAAAACTTTTTTATTTTTTATATAAAGCTAATAATATATCTAAATAATAGTTTTTATTACTAAAATTTTTAGAATTTTTTTAATTTATTTATTTTTTTTATAAACTATATAAAAGGATTTTTATATTTTTAGTGAAAGTTATAGATTTTATTTATTTTTAAAAATTATTTTTTTAAATTATATAAAATAGATACTAGTTTTATTTTTAATATATTTTTAATATTTTTTTTATTAATCTTATATTTTAGCAGAATTAGGAATAGTATTAGTAAAAAGATAAAATTAATATTTTTTTATTTTAATATTATTTAATTTTAGTATAATAAATATTTAATTTTTTTTAAAAAAATATACTAATTTTTTAATAAAATTATTAAATTTGATATTATATTTACTAGATCTATAAATAATCTTAAAATTAAAATATAATAAAAATTTAAATTATTAGATTTATTAGTAATTTAGCAGCTTAATAAATATAAAATATTTAAAATTATAATAATTAAAAATAATTTATATTAGTAATAAAATATTTTTTAATTTAAAATATTATTTTTTAAAATAGTAGATAATAGTAAATAGTTTTTTATTATAAATTTTATAATTATATTTAATATAAATATATTTTTTAAAAAAATATATAACCGGATATAATATTTAATTATTTTTATATTAAAATAATACTTTTTTTAAAATATAATTAAAAATATTAGTTTTTAAAATAATATTTTATGTTTAATTAAATAGTTGCAGAATAGATATATTAAATAAAATATTTTTTAATATATTAAAAACTTTTTAATAGTTTAATAACTAGTTAAAAAAAATATTTTTTTTAATTAAATATATAAATAGTACTATTAATTTTAAAAAATTATAGATAAAGTAGCAGTAAAAATTACTAAAGTTTAAAAAAATTTAAATATTAATAATAAATATTAAAATAAATTATTTAGTAAGAGTTTTAATTTTTTTTAAATTTATATAAAACTTATTATAGTTTATAATTAGATTTAAAAATTTAGTTTTAAAAATTATAAACTTATATTTAAATAATTTAATATATAGTTTAATTTTATATAATTTTTATAATATATAGTAAATATATTTAAAATATTCTTTATAAATATAGCTATAAATTAGAATATTATTTAAATAAACTATATAAAAAATATTAAAATAATTTTTTAAAATATTATTAATATATTATTAAAATATAGCAGAGGCCCTAATAAGTCTAAATAGTATTATAAATATTTTATATAATTTTAAATAGATTTAGAATATAGTTAAATATTTTTAGCTTTTTTTAATTTAAATATTATTAAAAATATTAATAATATTAATTTTAATAAAATATTTTATATTTTTTAGATTATTTAGAGTTTTTTTTATAAATAGAAATAAATAATAGTTTTTTATAAAAATAATATTTAAAATATAGTAATTTATATAAAATTATAAATTTTTTTTAAATTTTTTAATAAATAATATTAAAAAAATAATTAAAAATAAGCTGGGGTAAATAAAGTTTTTTTTTAGATTTTTTACTAGCTATTTTTTTTAAGTTTATAATTTATTTTAAAATATTTTATATAATAAATTAAAAAATAGAATTTTTTTATTTTTTAGTATAATAATATAGTTATATTTTTAGTATAAAAATAGTTTTTTAGCTTTTTTAAAAAAAAAAATATTTTTAAAATTTTTAAACTTTTTAAATAGAATAGTTTTTTTTAATTTAAAAATAGTTTATAATATTTTATTAATTTAATTTATTATTATTATAAATACTAGATAGTTATAGTATATATAAATAGTATATATTATTAATAAAATAAAATAAATATTTTTTTTTACCAGGGCTTTTAGAAGTATAATATTTTTAAAATAGATTTTTACTAATATATTATATAAAATATAGATTTTTTATAGTTTTATAAAAATATTATAATAATCTTAGTAATATTAGCTAATAAATTAAATAATATATATAATTTAATTAATATAAAGATTATAAATCTTCAGCTATAAAAAATTAAAAATAATTAAATAATAAATAAATTAGATAATTAAAAAAAAATATTTTTTTAATATAATTATAAATTTTTAAAATTATTTAAATATAATAAATAATATAGTCTAACTTTTTTTATTAGCTATTAAATTTTATAATTATTTTATAAATTTTTAAAAAATATAATAATAATTAATAAATTTTAATTTAGCTTTTATTTATTATTTTTATAATAAAATATCTAATATTAATTATAATATATATTAGGATTTTTATATTCTAAAGATTTAGTATAATAAAAATAACTATTAAATTAGTTTTTTAAAAATTCTTTTTAATAGAAATTTTTTTAAATATAATTTTTAAAATAGTATATAATTATATTAGAAAATCGGCCTATTAGCAGTTTAAAATAAGTTTATTTTTTTTAGCTATTTATTAAAATTAAAAAAATAAAATTATTTAAAATATATTAAATAATAGGATTAAAAAATTTAAAATATCTAAAAATAAAATTATTTATTAAAAATAGTTTTTATAGTATAGTAAAAAAAGTAGTATTTTAAAAATAAATAGTTTTAAAAATTAAATAATAGTAATTTAAAAAAATATATATAAAAATTTAAAAATTATAAATATATAAATATAGTTTATAGTATTTAAATATTTAGTTTAAAATAGTTTTTAATAAAATAATAGTCTAATTTATAGTAAAAATATTTTTATTATTTATAATAATTAATATTTTTATATAGAAATTAATAGTATATAATAAATAAATTTATAAAATTATATTTAAAAATAATAAATCTTTTTATATAATTTTTATTTCAGAATCTAAACTAATTTTTTTAAATATATAATATTATATTAGTAGAAGATTTTTAAAAACAGTTATAAATCTTATTATTTTAAAATAAATAATAGTTTTTTAGATTTTATAAAAAAATTACTAATTTTATATAAGATTTTTTAGAAATATTATAGTATAAAAATATAGTTTTTAATTTTTTATTAATAGCTTATTTTAGTAGAGCTAATAATATTTTTTTAAATATTTTATTTTTTATAGTAAAATATTAAAATTTAATAAAAAATATTATAAAATTTTTATTTTTTTATTTAAATTAGTAAAAATTATTATAAAAATTATAAATACTATTAAAATCTTTAAATATTTTTTTTAATAATATTAGAACAAGCCTTAATCCCTCGCTTCGCTTGGTGGGCTTGAAAAGGGGGCTTAGGGCTTTTTAATATATATAAATCTATTTATTTTTAAATTTCTTAATTAGGCTTAGTTCTTAGCCTGCT
>KZ825727.1:0-12804 GCA_003184685.1 Aspergillus indologenus CBS 114.80
GGAGGAGGAGGAGGTGGTGGTGGTGGTGGTGGTGGGTTGTTTGGTGCACACAAGGCGGGGGTGTGTGTGTGTGTGTATGATACAGTACAATGTGGAAGGTGGTTGTTGGTGTAGGTGTTGTAGGTGTTGTTGTTCAAAGTAGTGTCGGAGAAGGCATGATTGCCGTTCTTTTCTCCCTTTTTTTCTTTCTTTTTTTTCACCCTACCCTTTTTTTCTTTTTTTCTTTTTTTCTTTCTTTCTGTTTTCTTTTTTCTTTTTTCTTTTTTCTTTTCTTTTTCTAAAACCTCTCCGACTGGCCCTTGATCTACAAGTACAATCAGGGCTTTCTTCCACCCACCCAGCCTGCGGCCATTTACTGCGACATACGGCTGCATAATTAGAGAAGCGCTGGAACTTCGCTACCAGGTGGTCTCGAAACCCTTCTCCAAGCAACATCGAGAGCGTCTATGAAGACTATATGGAGAAAAAAAAAGAGCCTTGAGCGTCATGCATGACGGAATAAGATAGTCGTAGGATGATATCCTGATGTAGTATGAACAAGTAAAGAAACCCCTCCCCAATGAAAACAGGGCTTCGGGTAAAGCAACCAACAAAACGCCCATCCAAACCCCAATGCAAACAAACATGGCTGGATATCTTCGAGATGAACAATGGGAGAAAATGCATCACAGCTGGAACTTGGTGCGGGTCTTCTCCATACCACCCTTCCATTCCCACTCCTGGCCACTAGCCCGTTGTATACCCTTATCGATCCGGCGCAGCTTCAGGGTGAAGCGGGGTCCCAGTTCCTGCATACCAGCTCGGATGCCCTCGGCACCCTTCATCTCCTTACCATCCGCACCTACAACTGCCTTTTCAGTCTCTCGCTTCTCGCGGAAGACGTAGCGGTGACGACGAAAGAAGAGATAATCGCGACTATTCAGGACGGTGACGACTTGTCGGCCTTGAACTTCCGGCTGGGCGGGGAACAAGGTGCGGAATAAATGGGCTGTCAATAGACCCAGAGGAGTGCGGAAGTTGTTCAGGATGAGCTCGGGGAAATGATCGGTGGCGTTTCCGTGCCCGGGAATGCGTTTGCCTTCAACCCAATTCGACATGGAGAAGTGGAACATGGGACCAGTCGGCAGGTGGACGATATCCAGGCCGGTGGGTTTCTTCTGATCTTCACGTAAGATAACCAGTGCAGTGTAATTCCGATTCGAGGCGAATTTGGCGATCTCGCGGATGGAGAACTGATGAGCGAACCGATGGCGAGTGCGGCGGACATAGTGCGAGTTGGGGAAGAGGTCCGTGAGTAGCTCGGCCTCGTGATGAAGGGTTGAGTTGAGCGAGGTGGTGATGAGGATCTTGGGTGAGGGGTTTTCAAGGTTGAACAACGAGGGGAATTTGGCGGCCAGCGCATCCGGGACAAGACTGAGGTTAGTGCTCTTGGTCACTCGCGACGGGCTGGTCGCTCGCTCGGTAGCGGAAGGAAGAGCTGATTTGCGCCGTCCACGAGAGTCGTCCGCTTTTTCATCTTCATCGCCCTCTCTATCATCTTCATCGTCTTCCTCCTCGTCGTCGTCGCTGCTAGCAAGCATACTGTCCACATCGTCATCTTCATCATCATCGTCCTGCGACTCTTCATCCCCGGACTTTTCGGGAGTTTCCAAGGATCGATTCAATTCATCCTCCTCTTCCTGCTTGCGTCTCTTGATGCGCTCCACATCAACACTCAACCCCAAACCATCTTCGACGTCACTGCCGGCGTCATCCCATACTCGCTTCCGATCAATGGTAAGTGGGATATTGCGCTTCAACCGTTCCTCCTTCAAGCGGGGATTCTTGGCCTCTTCCTTCTTGAAGGCATATCGTTCGGTGCGGCGAGCGGAATCCTTGGCGCGCTTTCTCTTGATATGAAGCATCTGACGGCGAAGTTTGTTGCGCGGTTTGAGTTCCATACTCGCATCAGGCGGCGGCCGAGCGAGGGCCTTTCCTGAGCCCATCCTAGCGAATCTGTCAAGATATTTCTCACAATTGACTTGTGCTTGTGTGACTGACGCTAGGCAAAAAAGACTACTGGAGGGGAAAAAAAAGAATTGAGACGGGCGGAATGATATCGGGACTGGAACAACAGCTTCCGGCGGTGAGAACCCGATTTGCTGACATTCCGAGGCGGGAACAACAACCATACCCAATCAGGAAATGTGGAAGTTTTTATGTCCGTTCTTTTTGCATGGAAGCCAGCAATCATTCTCCAGTTCCACCCAAGCCAATTTAACTTAGAAAAGAACTGTTCAATTGTCCTTTATCATCATCATCATCACCATCATCATTTCAAATCAGCGAATTGGCTGGTCTGACGTGGTGAGTGATTGGTAGTTTGTAGAGACGTGGCGGATGACTCACTCGCAGCATTGCTCGCGTCTTTCTGCTCTCCCTCGTTTCATCTCTTCTCCTCTCCTGGTTCGGTCACCGCCGCCGCCGCCGCCGCCGTCTTTTCTTCCCCGCCGCCGCTGCCCACTTACTCTTTCTTCACTTTATTCCGCTGCCCCTCTTTTTCTTGCTTCAATCCCCGCGACTTTCGTCTCCTCCCCCTTCTCCTCCCCCTCCTCCTCCTCCTCCTCCAGACTTTTCTCTACGTCGCCCCTCCTTTTCAAGAGTCGTATTGCTCAATCTAGTCCAAGCCAGAAGAAAAAGAAGAAAATGGCTACGATCAACACCCGGACCGGTCAGGTCGTTGACCGCAGCGTTTTGGACTCTATGCTGCGCCGTCGCCTCTTCTACACCCCCTCCTTCGAGATTTACGGCGGTGTCTCCGGTCTCTACGATTATGGCCCGCCCGGCTGTGCCGTCCTGAACAACATTGTCGACCTGTGGCGCAAGCACTTCGTGCTGGAGGAGGATATGCTCGAGGTCGACTGCACCATGCTGACCCCGCATGATATCCTCAAAACCAGTGGTCACGTCGAGAAGTTCGCCGATTGGATGTGCAAGGATCCCAAGACCGGTGAGATCTTCCGCGCTGACCACCTGGTCGAGGAAGTGCTTGAGAGCCGCCTGAAGGGCGACAAGGAGGCCCGTGGACAGAAGGTTGAGGTGGACGAAGAGAAGGAAGCTAAGAAGAAGCGCAAGTCCAAGCAAACCAAGGCGGTCAAGCTTGATGATGCTGTCGTCAAGGAGTACGAAGAAGTCCTGGCTCAAATTGACAACTTCGACGGTCCTGCTCTCGAGAAGATCATCGCCAAGTACGATATCCGCAACCCGACCACCGATGGCAACCTCCTTCCTCCAGTGGCTTTCAACCTGATGTTCCAGACCTCCATTGGGCCCAGCAGCAACATGCCTGGTTTCCTGCGCCCTGAAACCGCCCAGGGTCAGTTCCTCAACTTCCACAAGCTGTTGGACTTCAACCAGCAATCCATGCCGTTCGCCTCTGCCTCGATCGGCAAGTCTTTCCGTAACGAGATCTCCCCCCGCGCTGGTCTGCTGCGCGTGCGTGAGTTCCTGATGGCTGAAATCGAACATTTCGTTGACCCCGAGGGCGGCAAGAAGCACGCCCGCTTCGCTGAAGTCAAGGACGTTGAATTGTCCTTGCTCAACCGTGACGTGCAGCTGTCCGGGCGCACTCAAACCGAGAAGATGACCATTGGCAAGGCCGTGGAGTCCGGGCTGGTGGACAACGAAACCCTGGGTTATTTCTTGGCTCGTATCCAGCTTTTCCTGCTCAAGCTTGGTGTGGACCCTAGCAAGCTTCGTTTCCGCCAGCACATGGCCAACGAGATGGCCCACTATGCTGCTGACTGCTGGGACGCTGAACTACAAACCAGCTACGGCTGGATCGAGTGTGTCGGCTGCGCCGACCGCAGCGCTTACGATCTGACGGTGCACAAGAACAAGACTGGTGCGCCCCTAGTTGTGCGCGAGCCTCGCGCTGAGCCCTTGAAGATTGAGGAGTGGCAGATTGATCTGGACAAGAAGAAATTTGGTCCCCGTTTCAAGAAGGATGGTAAGACGGTTGAGGCCGCTATTGAGGCCCTCTCTCAGGATATGCGGGAGAAGCTCTCTCTGGACCTGACACAGAACGGCAAGATCGAGGTGCCTGTCGACGGTGTCGGTGCCGGCTCGGTCGAGCTGGACAGTGAGCTGATCAAGATTGAGAAGCGCACTCGGGTGGAGAACGTGCGCGAGTACACCCCTAACGTGATTGAACCGTCCTTCGGTATTGGTCGTATCCTGTACAGCATGATGGAGCACGTCTACTGGTCTCGTGAGGGTGATGAGGCTCGTGGTGTAAGTCTATCTTCCTTTCTTGCTCAAACCAATGCATTTGCCAAACACACCGAACTAACTAAATCTGCTATGCAGGTTCTGTCCTTCCCCCCAGCGATTGCTCCGACCAAGGTGTTGATTGTCCCTCTGTCGACGCACGCCTCCTTCGCGCCCCTCAGCCAACGGCTGATGATGTCTCTACGTCGAATGGGTATCTCCAACCGGGTGGACGACTCATCTGCTAGCATTGGTAAGCGCTATGCGCGCAATGATGAGCTGGGCACCCCCTTCGGTATCACTGTCGATTTCCAGTCGGTCAAGGACGAAACGTTCACCCTTCGTGACCGCGACTCGACGAAGCAAGTCCGTGCCAGTGAGGCGGAGATCTTGCAGGCCCTCAAGGCTCTCGTCGATGGTGAGGAGACTTGGGAGGACGTCCGTAAGCGTCTGCCTGAGTTCACTGGCCAGGAGGTTGATTAGACAGCCCAAGCCCAGCGAGTTTAGACCATTAATGGCCGTTGATGACGGCCTTGACATCCCGTGTCTCTTTCTTAATATAAAGAATTATTTTCACTCAATATCAATGTTGCGTCTTCCTTTCTAGTTTGTAGTAAATTGTTTCGGGCGCCAAGAGCAAGCCAGCCTCCCGCGGCCTGGATTAACGTCATGGCCAGTTGGCGGCTCCCATCCATGATCCATCATGCCCTTTAATTAACCTTGCGTCTTCTTCCCATCTACTTTGTCGCTCTCCCTCGGTCTCTCTTACTCTGATCACCTCCCCCTCTGCTCCTTCATTCATTCATTCATTCTTACCTACCGGACCTCTTTCTTCTTTGTTCTCCCTTTCTGCGGACTGTTTGACTTTTGTGCTCGCCAAACATGGCGCCCTCCATCCCCTCCGCTAAGCTGACTCTTTCTTGTCCTCTCTTCGCCGCTGATTTCGACCCGCGCAACCCTGGGTTCTTGCTCGTTGCCGGTGGAGGAGGGGAGGGTCGCAGTGGGGTGGGAAACAAAATCGCAAGTCTGCCTCGTCGCCGCCTCGGTCCAGTCCTGTGAATGTACCTGCTAACGATTATCCTGTGCTGTAAACAGGTCCTTCTTGATTCCTCCAAACGCCAAACGCTCACTCCGGTCGTGGATATTGACTTGTCGCGCGATGAAGATTCGGTAACCTCGCTGGCAGCCGCGCTGCCGACGGAGGACTCGGTCATTGCCTTGGCTGGCATCAACAGTTCCGTTGAAGAACAGAAGCGAGACAACAACCAACATCTACGGTCCTTCCGCATTGATTATCCTCCACGCAAAGCCCTCTCTGGAGCCGATCAGGCCGTTGAGTCGTCAGAAGACGGCTCGTCTGCGACACCGACTCGTGGGAAGACTACTCCCTTGTCCCGCGCGTCGCTCTTCCGCACAGCCAAGGACTCAAAATCATCTGACACCTATCAACGCCTCCTGCGCCTCTCCCCGTGGAAGTCCGGTGCGCAATCCCCCCGAGTAGCTGCCATCGCAACCGGTCTGGCGGCGACTGGCGAGATCGTCTTCTTTAGCGCGACCGCTACCCCTGGGCAATCGGAGGTTATCGGTCGAATTCGGCTAGGCAGCGATGAGGAGGCTGAGGACATCGATATCATTGCACTGGACGACGAGACGGGCACCTTCCGCTTTGCCTACAGCAATGGTGTCGATGTTTTCGTAGGCCAAGTTACTGCTGAGACTCGCTCAAATGCTGCGCCGGACGTGCAGTGTATTTATACGACACCGGTCCCGGAGAAGGGGCCGCGAACTAGGCCGAAGTTCCGGGCGTTGCGCTTCCTCTCGCCAACCAGTCTACTCCTTCTGCAGAACTCTCCCGATCGTAAGGGCTGTGAGCTGATGATCCTCGACCTCCGAAGTGCTTTGGTTCCCAATCCAGGGGAGAAGAAACCGCAACAGCAGCAGCAGCAGCAGATGACCACCGGGAAAGCAAGCATCATCCGGCGTAAAAAGCTTCGCAAGACCATCAAAATCGGTCTTGGTTTGGATATCTGCCTTCTAGGCTCTGGGAGCGACAATCTCGTTAACCAGCAGCAGCAGGCCATCATCGCAGTCTCTGGCAGCGACCAGTCTATCGAGCTTCTGACCCTCGAATTCAATCCGCTCAGCGGCCGGGGCGGCTACGGCCCTCTCCGTCACTATACTACTCTCCCCGATGTGCACCCATTTTCCATGACCAAGCTTTGCTTTGCTCCCTTCCATTCACCCCAGCACCCTGTCTCGGCCGCGACTCCTCCGCAATACGTTCGATTGGCCTCGGTCAGTATGGGCAATACAGTCGTCGTCCATACCCTCCCACTGTCCCCCTGCCCCCCCGCTAGCCGCAATCCTCGCTACGTCTTGTCTATGCCCGGGGAGTCGGAGATCTGGACCCATTTCTCCAGCGGGTTTGCCGCCCTCCTCTCCATCCTCATTGTCTGCTTCGTCCTGCAGGCGTTCACCGAGATCCGGGGAGCAATGCCTCCCTACCTCGGTGCTACCGAATGGCTACCCCCGCATATCCGCGACGCTGTAGCTCGACCATATTATCCTCCTCCTCCTCCTCCTTCCCCACTTCCTCCCTCCCCACTCCCTCCCGCTGACCTCTCAACCTCATCCCCGGATTCGGTTGTGGTAGCCAGAGCCCCCAACAACCGCCCCATCTCATGTGCATCATCGACCCCCTCCCCCATCCCTGTGCTCACATCCGGCAAACCGTCGTTCATCACCTGCGATTCAGCTACGAATCTTCTACTTGTAGATTCCACTCCAGCAGATGCCCTTTCATCCTACCGCCGTTGGCGAGACGTCCAAGAGACCGACCGCGCTCGGTGGATTCAGGGGCTTACAGAAGCATGCTACGGTCCGGTTTCCGAGTCGGATCTGGAGTCCGAGCCCGAGTCCGCGTCGGATGACGACTCCGTTCCGACCGGTGTGTTCTTCGGGGACTTGTGTCCTACCAAACCTATCGAAGACCTGCCTTGATGGCTTGGCTCCTCCTTCCTGGCGGTTGTTGCGCCCCTTCCCGTATTTTATGCACTATTCTTGTGATGCCGGGTTCATCAAATTCGAGCGCTTAGCTGGGAGATCAAGATATAATGGAATGATGCTGTCTGCCCTGCGTTGCTAGGCTTGATCAATGGACATGACTCGACGATAAAAAAGGGTCGGCTGGTCGAGTAATATGTTTGCATACTCGCTTGGTTGTTGCCGCAGTCTCGAACTATACAGTACCGCAGCGGTTCGCCTGAACATGCTCTTCTGAACCATACCCATCCTCATCTGGTGGCTGGGCTCAGCCTTCTTGTGGTTTCTACATGTATGCCTACTTACTGTGTGGTAAGGGTGTCAATATATGCTATGGGGAGTATGAATATGAACTCGTAAAGATTACAACAAAGACACAAAGAGAGGATATTTTCTATTGTTTGGTTCTATGTCCGTCCCTTACTTTTGAGAGTCGCATGGAAAAACAACCACATAAAGGCTCTATTGCGTCGGTCTTCGTTCCTCATGAGGTCGACTGCGCTTCCTTTGCATGCCAGCGAACAGTGATCAAGCTATCGTATCACAGCTTCGTTGACTGACATAAATGGGTGGAAAATGAAAATCAACACAAGGAAACGGCGGCATCATTTGGACTGTCTATCGTCCACCCTTCCGTCTTTCCCGTCGACTGTGCATTCCTCTAGTATCAGAACGTCCGCGCATGTTCGGCAAAATAGCTTCTCGACTGACAAAGCAGTTTAAATCATCCAGCCCCTCACGCATCTTGCTGTTTCAAAGTCGCTGCACTCCCGTGGGCAGAGATAATTCAGCAGAGACCATTCCCACAGCATCACGCAGCGGGAAGTGGGCGGGCAGCAAAATAAGAATTATGCACAAATGTAAAATGTATAGGGAAAAAGGCGAGGGAGGGCCATGGTAGGCCGGAAAAAATCAGTATCAAAAACGCCGAAGCATCCATGCCAAGTCCGTGCGTAACAAAGTGTGGATATCACGATAAGAATTCGGGTGCAATGGCGGGTCGTTAAAGGGGTTAGCAAAATCAACCGGTGGTGCATAAATGTGACCCATATGTGTGAGAGGAAACAAGATCTGGTTTAAATCATCAAAGGGTACCGAATGAGCACTGTAGCATGTAACGACCCGCGCTGGGATCTCTCCCCTTTTCGCTTACTGTCCGCTGTTTTTCTTCCAGCGCAGCAGCTCTGCAAGGCTAGCCAGACTGCATCCCATTTTGAGGAACTCGTGTGCCAACAACTCATCCGCCGTAGCACGGCTACGGACGTCCACGCAGAGGCAGACACTGAGGAAGGATTTGAGCTCTTTGCTGAGCTTTTCGGGCTTCTTCAGACGAGGAGTGCCGTTGGTGGCGATAAGATACAACGCCTTAAGGGGCTCCTCATTCAGGTACGGAGGCTCGGACTCGATCATCTCGATGGCCATGATGCCCAACGACCAACAGTCGACCTTGGGTCCGTATTCTTTCTGTTTCACAACCTCGGGGGCCATCCAATACGGCGTACCAACCATGGTAGCCCGTTTGCTCTTAGACTCTGTGAGTTTAGCACAGAACCCGAAATCGGCTGTGATAAGAGAAAACAATGGAGTTAGTTATGGGATAACAGTTTCAATAGTGTTCCGAGATGATCGCTACTCACTGATCTTAACGTGGCCAGCTCGGTCCAAGAGCACGTTGTCACTCTTGATATCACGGTGAATGATGTTCTGGTTGTGCAGATGAGCCAAGCCTTTGCAGGTCTAGTGAAAGCTCAAGTTAGTGTCTGTTACATGCGTGGAGGATCATTGCAACATACCTCTAGACAGATGGTCGCAATCTGATCTTCCTGGATCACCTGGTTGTTATCGATCACATCGGTCAAAGCACCTCCTTCCATGAATTCCATGACGACCCACAACTCGTTGCTCTGCTCTTGCAAGAACGAGTCGAGGAAGTTGACAATGTTAGAATGCTGGCTGTCCTTCATGACGATAATCTCGTTGACAATCAGCTCCTTGCGTGGCTGGCTACGCAGATCCATTTGCTTGATGGCCACTTGAGTTCGCGGCCCATATTGACGGTACAGCTCACGGGCAACAGGAGATGTGGCATGCTCCTTGACCCGAGCCACATACACAGAGCCAGAGGCACCTTGTCCGATCTTGCGCTGCTTACTGTAGGACTCGTTCGGATTATCCTTCGAAACGACGGACCGCAACCGATCCATAACCTCGTTTTCGCTCATAGCCGACATACGAACCTCCCTCTGCCGGGGCTCAGCCTTCTTAGTCAAAGCCGCTTCGGCTTGACGGACTCCGTCTGGCACATTCGTTTTGCCTGTCGCCTGCTTGTTCGCAATGTTCAATGGTTTCACTGGCTGCACTGGCGCCGGGAGCTTGCTGGGAGGCGGGCCCTGAGCCTGCTGCGTTTTGGGACCACTGTTCGGAGTTCGTGCAGCTTGGGATTGAGCGGGGTATCTTGAGCTAGGCGAGGCCTGCTCTGTGCGTCCATTAGCATGATCCCCAGGTCGCTGTCCAGCCGTAGGCGGGGAAGGTGCTGGGCGCTGGGCAGTCAATTGACGCGAGGGATCAGGACGGGTCGAGCCCGGAGCCTGCGGAGCAGGGCGACTGGGCTTGTAGCGATCATCCGGCGATCCATACCCTCCCAGTTCCTGCTTCGCTAGGGGTACGCGAGTCTTAGGCAGTGAGGCATTATACGCATCCTGCTCGTATCTACTTTGCTCCTCTTCTCGCTGACGTGCCCTGCGAGCCTCTTCCTCTACGCGCCGCCGTTCCTGGTCTGCTAGCTCATTCATTCGCTCCAATTGCTGTTGCTGTTCTGCCGTACGATCAGACTGAGCGGGAGACGAGGCTGCCGAGCGACTAGTGGAGTACGATTGACTGGTATCCAGCCGTTGCGCGGGAGCGGGGGGTGGTGGACGAGGCGGCGCGATGGAATTGCCCACGGAGTTATTGCTGTGTGGTTTGGCCTGCTGGGTCGGCGGCGAGGCCAAACCGGCGTAATATTGAGGATTTTGCTCGCGCATCTTGATGTCGGAGTAAAACTCAAGGACCTCGATGACGGCCTGGGGGTTATTCTTATAGTCTTCCTTCGTAATGGCGGATGCAGTCAAGAGCTTCTCCCACTCCGGGGGTAAACCCACAAACGCGCCGGTGCGCGGATCGAAGCCGACATGAACACGATGGCTGAAGTTGGTCGGATTGCTCACACCGCCCATCCCTGGGCAGCGCTCATAAATTTTGTCAATCCAATCGTAAATCTCGTCGTCGCTCTTGACTTCACATGTGATGCTCTTGGTAGGCACATCGCGAGTGATCAAGGCCGCTTTGGAGTTAGCATCTTTCGGATTGGCGAGCCGCAGAATCTCAAACGCCATGCGTGTATCTTCGGAGCGGGAGACGCCGGTGACAGCGGCCAGCGGAATCGACAGCACAACCTTGCCTGTCTCATTCTTCAGGAAATCGAGACGAAATTCACGTAAGATGAGATACCGCTGGTTCCAAGTTGCCAGAAACTTGTCCTCCTTGCACCGAACATAGCCTTCTTTGATTACAGCGACACCTCCGTGACCGGACTGTTCGGTCTTGGTACGTGTGAGGGTGGGTGTGCTTGTGTTGGGGAACAAAGATAGATTGGCGGGCCCGGGAGTGCTGGGAGAGTTGAGACTCATTTGGCTGAACGAGGTGGCTACGGTCGGGTTTGTTGGCAAGTTGAGGTTTGGCCGATCAGCGGGAGGGCGGGGGGCAGGCCCCGGGTTCATGAATTGGTCGGGGGAGTACATTCTGCGGCCGAGTCAGCATGGCCCTCAAAGAACAGTGTGCACTGATGGTAGTGGGATGAGATGGGGCTGGGGGCCAAGATGGTAGCAGACGGTGAGAACACGGAGACTTGCTTACTTTCCAAAGGAAAGCCTCCGGATTTGGCGGGGGGGAGAGGGGGGGACGGAGGGGGGACGAAGGCGTCAGGGGTGTATGGTGGGCTTCACGCGAATTGCGCAGGGGGTAAGAAGCAGTCCGACCAACCCAGATGGGGGCTGCGATGCGATTCCCTGCAGGATTTGTCAGGAAGCTCGCATAACACCAACCGATCCGATAATCGCAAATGCAGGGGCATTGAGAGTGGCGGAAGAAATGAGGAAAGAGGGTGAAAATGCATGCGCATAGCATCAATACCCGCGGGTACAGCACATCGTGGGGCAGGTATGTCGGAGGCGGAGTGAAAGATGTGAAAAGGGGGCAAGGACATTGGAGAAGACGCCGAAGGCCAATACATGGGAGGGAACAAAGGAACAACGGAGGGTGACGGCACTCTTCGAAGGATGAGATTTATGCTGGATTACCTGTTCTCTTAAAGAAGTTCTTGAGAAAACCTCACCGAGCGTGAAGGGCACGTCGCGAGGTCGCTACCCCGAAGTCCAGGCGGGGTGAGCACCGGCGATAGACACGATGCAGGCAACACAGTAGTATGGCAATGGATGGATAAATGAAGGGGAAGGGAGAGGGAGAGGGAGAGAGAGAGAAAGACACGTATAATGACACAGGCGAAGGTAAGAAATGACCAGGTATAAAGAGAGGGGGAGGAGGAGGAGGAGGAAGGGGAGGAGGGGGGGAAGGGAAGGAGGGAAGAGAAGAACCAGGAGAAAGGATGCGACAGAGGGGGAGGAAAGGGGAGAGAAGCGGAGAGAGGGAGAGAGAGCAAGTACGTACAGTACTTACTGTCTGTACAGTACAAGGTAGGTAGGTAGGTAGGTAGCATGTACGTAGTTAAAATCACTAGTAATAACTGAACTAATAATGTTTTTTAGTTCATTAAGGGAGAAGGGGAGAAAGAATTATCAGTCGTCGTTTCACTATTGACTTACTTAACTTACCTCTTATGATTATTGAGGAAGCGTCTTCTTCGTCTTCTTCTTCTTCTTTTTCTCCTCCTCCTCTCTACCACTGTTTCAGTCTATCATTAGACATTATCATGATATTAACCTACTCTGTCTGGTATGATCTAAACTCCTCAGGCTCCTACTCTTTGCTCTCTCTAAATGGCAGTCTCCCTGCTTGTCATGTACGAATACTGTACAAGAGAAGATGGATTATCATCCAGAGGCAAGGCTTGCTTGCATGCAAGACAATGTTGACTTAATAACCTTGATTGTTGGTGGTTTCACCTCAAACCTAAATCAAACCGATTTGCTCCTCATATAGTAATATAGTATATGCCCATTACCAGAATAACAACAAATAAAACACCGAACCCATCTCGGGCGATACAAGTGGCGAAGTGGATGGAGCCTCCACACATGTGTACAGTATGTGTACGGAGTACAGAATGTGTACATGAAAAGTGAGAATAGGTGACTGGTAACCACCTATACTTTATACAAGCTAAGAGAGATCGCATCAATAATCAGACCCTGATCAGACCCTGATCAGACCCTGCCTGATCTTTTATCTTCCTACCCATCTGGCTAGAAATAAAAAAAAAAAAAAAAAAAAAAAAAAAAAATAAAATTAGTATAAAAC
>KZ825728.1:0-12794 GCA_003184685.1 Aspergillus indologenus CBS 114.80
GCAGGTGGGTAGGATGATGGAGAAGAGAAGAAGAAGAAGAAGAAGAAGAAGAAGAAGAAGAGATCTAAGTGTGAGGGGCGAGGGCAGGCATGGTATTTATATTTTTTGGAAACGCGAGGGCGACGCGCTAGGCGAAGCGAGACTCATCCTCTGACGCGATTGGCCATCTCACTTCCCAATCATCACGCCAGCACAGCTTCAAGGTTTTCAGCCATGTATGCCTTGGCATGTGATCGCCTCCATTGGTTCAATTATTGTACTTGTAGGCTTCTCACACATTGAAGCTAGAATACCTCTCGCGTGCTTACGTCTCTAAACTTGCAAAGATTTCATTGCACCTTCGATGCGTAAGGTACCGACAATGAGTCGAGATATGATCCTCATCTCAGGACATATTATCATGCCGATCTTCTGGTTTATAGTGGTAGAGATAGAAGCATAATCGCACTTTGTTTATAGCAGCCGTTTTATACTTACTGGCCGGAGTTGCTATCTGGTATTAGTTGTGGATTATTACTGAATAGATCTCACACCAATGGTGCTGAAGGGAAAGGCTAGAAGAAACAGGAGATAGGTACTGTGTTGTATTGATTCACAAAGTACTGCTAATTGCTCGAAAGTATACATTGTAAGAAAAGACTATATACATTTTTTATAAGCTCGATCAGCCAGTTATATACTTAAGAGATCAATTTTAGACAGGTAGTATGGTTGCGTGCGGCTACATCCGCCGCTAATACAAGGTTCGGGCCGTGTATAAAAGCCGATATTAATTACATACTAATACTGTATATATCCCAAGTCTATTATTGGATTGAAATACTGGTTTATAATAAGCTGGATTTGTCTACAACTGCATCGCCTTTTGTTTTCGCGTCAACGGGTTGTGATAATGTGCATCAACAATCGCGATGGGAAGAGAGGTAGCAATAATTTGCCCGGAGATACGGAGATACTGTATTTTGAACTTTGGGTTTGCGCAGCGGCTGATCAACCGCGATCATGTTATGCTGATACAATTGTATACCTCGGTCACCTGGAACAAGAGAATGCCTCCGTGGATGTAATCATTGCATCTATTATTATTCACGCTGCCACTTCGACGGTGAGTTCTACATCTTCCGATTCAGTTGAGGAAAGAATATTAACGGGGCGATAAAATATGCAGTAGGCAACTAAACCTGCTATCTACAGCCAAGTCGGTGCTGTGTCAGGGCGCCCGCAGCGCTTTACTGTCCTTGACAAGTGGACTAGTCCTTTTTATTACGCAGAACCATGAACTATGTTGACTTTTTCATGTCTCGCATATGAAACCCAGTATGGCGTGCCAACGATCATCATCATGTCTCGAAGGCTACCGAAACCCGATCAGAGCGCAAATTTACGCCGGATGACCTCGATGTCCCGCTCAAGGTACGTCTCATGCTGCACGTATACGCGGACCTCCTATCCCGTGGTCTCGAAGTTGCGGGCGTTAAGGTACTCCTTTAGCGCGATGAGGAATATATGCTGGTAGCGGGCACGGGAGTTGTTGGAGGGCTGGCCTTGTAAGTCGCGGGATATACTGCCGCAGTCGAACCCGATAATCTTGGTGATCCGCAGTATTTTGGGGTAGTTGTCCAGCAGGTACCGGAGCAGCTGGTAGTAGGGGCTATTCTGCCAGAAGTAGAGTATAGTAAAGAGGTTCAACCGGATCTTTTTAAATACAGTAACCCCATACTCAAATTGCTCCTTAATAATTGGATTGCGCGTGGCAACTTAGTGGGCGACGCGAATACTGCAGAGGATATTGTGCAGTTGATTGGAAACAATACAGCTTTCAAGCTGCTGGATGGGCATGAAACACAGACGAACCACACCCAAGCACTACTGCATCTCATTTTACTCTACGGTCTCGTGGCGGATCAAAACTTTGATTGGAAGAGCATGTGCATGACTACATAGGTCATGTTAATCTGCACTTTCGTCTCATTTTGGCCCAGGCCACTATCGTAACCTTTATCGCGATTTGACTATCACGTACAGTATATAACTAGGTGTGATGGTTTACGAAAATACAATGGCATAGGTCGAATTGTTTCTATAGATGATGCTACTATGATCATGTAGATCTCGCGCAATAGTCCTACTGATACGTAATGGCTGAATTACACTGGTATCTCTTGGGACACTTTTGGCACTCAATAGTGAAACCCTTCTAGGTTTATTTTCACCCTAAGAGAATAGTCCAGACAGGTACGCCGTTGATATAGTCTGACGGTGAATCTACATGCCTAATTTCCCAGGCAGGAAAGTCCTTCGCTCAACGTTAGCCGGCTCTATAACTAAGTACTCGACTCTCGGGCGGCAGCTTGGACTTTTTGATTCTCTTCCTCTCTCCAGTCCACAAACAGCGCTCTTGTCCTCCTCCCCCACGCAGCACAATGCCCCCTGTAAGCTTGTTCCTTGCCATACTAACACGGGTCTCATTTGAAATCTAGAATCGATTTGTTCTATTCTTAGGAGTGAAAGACTAATAGAGCTTTGCAGCAACGTCGCCCCAACGGCCACCATGCTCCCTCCCAACGGGAATGTTGGGAATGTAAGGAAAAAGGGCATACAAAGGATCAATGCCCGCAGATCCGTCGTAAAGAAGGTCTAAAACTTCTAGTAAGCTCCACCATCACTCTTGAATTGGATCGAAAATTAAACCATGATATGCTTGATAGCCAAAGAATGTGAGGAAGAGGGTGGAGAAGGTGGAGAGGAAGGAGAAGGAGAAGGAGAGGGAGAAGAAGAAGAAGAAGAAGCAGAAGGCCAAGAAGGAGAACAAGGAGAACAAGGAGAACAAGGAGGAGAAGGAGGAGGGGGGGAAAGGGGGCAGGGCCCCTGTTTAAGTTGTTTTCGTTCTTTCTTTTTTAGATGACAAAAAAAGTGACATTTTTCATCTTCGCTTTCTCCAGTCGTTTCATAATTATGGATAACACGAAGGGAGTAACGCCGAGGATTACCTTCACACTTTGGCGTTTTAGACAAAACCTTTGCCTAGCAATATGTCTCAGAGGTACAGGTCTATATCTACACTTAAGACTACTCGACACTAAAGCTTCTTTTATTACTTTTGAAGGTCGAGACGCTATTGTGTTGTGTGGTGTATCTGTCAGTCCAATCTCTGACTCGCAACGTGTGCCCGGCTAAGACAACAAAAGACCACGAACACCGTGATTGTCTAGATCACAACCTTGTACTCTGAAGATAATGACTTTGGTACGTCCATTCCTGATTCTCATACCACCACTGTGGTTATCAAACATCTTCTTCTGGTCTTTTGATCTGACCGATTCTCCATGATTTGTAATCACTGATTTCTCTGCACGATAACCAAAGCCGACTCACAACGACGCCCGATGTCGAAAGAAATGTCCGTCTACTGACGGAGCAGCACATCCTGAACAAAGACTTCGGCGTCGAAACATTTTCCCTACAATCATGGTCAATTGATTTCTACCTGATTAACAACTATAGCGAGCTGGTCCCCGCAAACGTCTTCGACCAGGTGACGTACACACTGCACTCGAGTTTCAGCCCGCGGGCTGTTCAGACTTTGAAGGATTTTCCATTTATAATTTGCGAGGAAGGATGGGATGAATTCGACATGCAGGTCGGCCCAAGTGCCGCCGACAAGAAGCATTTCGTCACGCATGACCTCAACTTCGCGCAGGCGCGCTACGAATCCAAGCACGTTATGGTAAGTGAATCCTGGGTTATTTCTTAGGTTCGAGATTGGAAGACTAATCTAGGTTGACTACGAAACAGTCCTTCAAGAACCCCAAGCCTCCGCTGCAATCGCTACTGTATAAATCCGGCCCCGTTCCTGGCGATAAAGACAGAGTCAAGTCGAAACGCGCCGCGGGAGGCGAGGGGGGGTCGAAGAAGAAAAAGAAGACGAAGAAGAATATAATCTCTTCTTTCTATTCGGTTTCAATTTATCCAGCCCTGTTTCTGGCGACAAGAACGGAGTCAAGTCGAAACGCGCTGCGGGAGGCGAGAAGGGGTCGAAGAAGAAAAGAAAGACGGAGAAGAATGTAATCTTTCTCTTTCAATTCGGTCGTATCTTGCTGGCTTTTGTCATGATCACTCGACTAATTTGTGTTAATATAGGTCGACATGGACAAGCTCGCCGATGGCCTCCAGCGTCTTGGCGAAGATGACCTTCTCCAAATAGTGCAGATGGACTTGGATGACAACAAGGCTCCGGACTCGTATACCAAGAACGATGTCGAGCAGGTTGAATTCCACGTCGACCTCTATACCTTACCCGACAACCTAATCAAGATGCTTGATTTTACGCAGGAAAAAGATGCGGCCTCCAGCATCTTGGCGAAGATGACCTTCTCCAAGTAGTGCAGATAGACTTGGATGACAACAAAACTCCGGACTCATATACCAAGAACGATGTCGAGCAGGTTGAATTCCACGTCGACCTCCATATCCTACCCGACAACCTAGTCAAGATACTCGAGGATTTCACGCAGGAAAAAGATGCTTTATGATTTCTTTTTGATTATTTTAATAACGATTTAAGATGGTTATTATAATCTTTTGATTCCACGTCGACCTCTACACCCTACCCGACAACCAAATCAAGATACTCGGGGATTTCACGCAGGAAAAAGGTGCTTTGTGACGGAGCTGGTTGAACCACAGCAGTAACCGCCTAAAGAAATGGTTACTGTAACCCATTATTATAATCTTTTAATTCCACGTCGACCTCTACACCCTACCCGACAACCAAATCAAGATACTCGGGGATTTCACGCAAGAAAAAGGTGCTTTGTGACGGAGCTGGTTGAACCACAGCAGTAACCGCCTAAAGAAATGGTTACTGTAACCCACCCGGGGGAGGGAGGGGTGGGTTACAGGTAACCATTTCTTTAGGCGGTTACTGCTGTGGTTCAACCAGCTCCAAGGCGAACTACGATTTGCCGAGTGAGCGCACGTAGTCTTCCGTAGCCCCGCCCATATCGAGACCGCCTCGGGTCTGGTTGGAATTGTTCTGAACCTGTTACAGTCATCTCACACCAAGGGCTTTCGTCCGTTGACATTTCCACTCGGTTCTTCAGAACAACTCATCCTTGTCATTCTGGGCGTTTCGACGACCTTATGAATCTATTTGATATGGCCTGCCACGTCAGCGTCGGTGACATGGATATTCAGCCGTCATATGCCATGTCGAAACAGCTGTGTATTATTTCCCGTCACTCTTCAAAGTCTGGGGCGGCATTTAGAAAGCTTATATTCCATGAGTTGTACCGTCTTTCATCTGCGTGCAGGAAACATGAACCTTTTGGCTAACATGCAGCTGTACTACAGCCTCCTTCTCTAGTTAATGAGTTCGTCCACCTGGTTTATCAGTAAAGTTCTAGTCCGCTGATTACGTCGTCATGCTGTCTCTAAGCGTCGCAAAACAATCCGAGATATTCCTGGGATGATGTACTTGGAACAGAACAAGCGAAAAACTAAGAAGACTATCCTTGACCGATGGACTAGAAAGTAGGTCGCTTTAGTGCAGGCGACTATCACAACCATTCGGTGTCCACATGATTGACGAACGCAACGTAGGTTGAGGCTTGACCTTCCTCCTTATGTTTATGTCTTCGCTCGTCTTGCCTTTATCAGTTTTGCCCACAATCTTTCGGACAAACGCCACGTGATGGCCATCAATTGAAGGATATTCAGTTGTTCAGATTTCCAGGGACCCATAGAAGTTGGCACCGGCGCTGAAGGCGTGAGTATCTTCCACGACAGAAACAGATTGCGGCATTACCCCAGGCTCTCTCCAGTTTTTACTTCCATGGTTATTTGTTAGGACGAATGCTGTAAGACCGGGAAGAAACGAGGCTAGAATGGTAATGTGATCTGAAGCTGTTCCTTGAATAAATGAGCTAAGAAATCACCAACAGCCTTTTCAGACGAACCCATACCCCACTTCCTACCGAACATAATACTTCGCTTATGTGGTGCGGACTTAATGTCTCAAGAGATCAGAGTCAATCTTGAGCATATTTCCCGATGGCGCTTTGCCGTTTACTCTTTCGTTGTGAGCATGCTTCTTCCTCCTACTTTCACTTTACGATCTGAAAAAAGCATATTAATTTGACTCTAAATTTACTCAGCGGATGCCATTCCCCTGCGTTTCTCTTGAGACAAGAAGCGCATCTTTCCTATACTCGAAGATAGACCCAGCCGCTAGATACGAGAAATGATGACGCTCCTACTGAATAAATCAGTCCCGCGAGTTACAACAGGCGCAAATGGACCCAATCAATGAAGATTCTGCGATCAATGGTGGTGGACCCTCTCGTACGACCCAAGCAAAGACTGATAACCAAACTGTCTACTTTGAAATCTGCAAATGGTGGCCTCAACCTCCCATCCAAGCAGGCCGTAAGCAGGCCGTCTCTATAATTTTGTCTACGGTTAGATCTGAAAGGCCAACCGGGGTAAACTCTGGAAATAACTTCACACAACGTGGGTTAAGTGGACTTCTGTTATCAGAAATGATTCTTGATTATTATGGTGCGACGACGGAACGAGTGATCAGAGAAGGTCTGAAGCAGCACATTGCCAAACTATCGGGAAATCGTTCAACCCTCGGGACGAAGTCCAGATCGCTTTACGTATCAGGCCATTGCTATTTATGGGTACGCTTAAGCACGAAGTAGGAATTTGTTATGATTAACCAGGGCAAACGTAGCAGATTTTATAATAGGCGGGCTCAGATCATATTATATGGTTATAGTTTAAGCCTGGAATAAATAAAACAATATGTCTTTGGCTTTCTGGTTAATACAGCTTCAGTTACACCCAATGCATAATACACCCCAAAGATCTGTACATCAGTGGGTGTTGTAATGGATAAGTTCGAAATAGGATAAGAGAAGGCATAGTGATGGAGAGATGTAAATGGTGGTGGACTCAGGATATGTGAGTCTATTTTAGGAACTAGCCAAGGCGACCGAGGTGGACGGTGGACGGTAAGCGGCAGCCTGGGCGAGGCCGCAGGGCCTATGCGTAGCCTTTAGTGTTGAGCCGGAGAGGTGTTCGAGCTCGCTGGAAATACAGCGGAGTTCTGATTAAGTAAATAAGTTTATTTGAGTGATGAGAAAACTGGTCTTTTGTAACATCTGTATTGTTGTGGCATAATATAAGCAGATCGTGTCTTGGCGGACTAAGTTGAGAATTTAATAAGAGAAAAGCGCCGGAGAGTGCCTAGATCATAAATCAGAATCAATACTGAAGCTGGTCCGGGATTCTGTATACGCGTTATATTTATAGTCTCTGTTTGAACTGTGCGTTCCTACTGATACGGTATGGCTAATTGCTTTGCAATCTACCTAGTGTATATTGTGTAAAGAAAAGTCTTGCTTCAGCCAACCGCCAGGACCCTGCTTTTAAGAAAGAAAAGAAAAAGAAATTCTTCCCTCTTAGCAAAGAGTACGGGCTTGGGTGCTAGTAGCAAAATGGTAGACCCTAAAAGGGGCTTCTTTTAGAGCTGTACCTTTTTTATTGTTAATTGAGGTTTACTACGCTATATAGACTGCCTGCTTGCAGTGACGTTATTGATATTATTATTCTTGCAAAAGAGGACATGAAACTGATCGCTTATAAAAACCACCGCGGCTACTTTGACAGGCTTACGTACTCAATATAAAGAAAAGGACAGAACCGTTAGTGCAACTGATCTGTACGCATCGAGTCCGGTATTTTAGGTGGAACAATACCACATAGTCTGAATAAGATAACAGAATCTCTCTTAAATAAAGGCAGTGAATGATCAAGATATGATACAGAATCCTTTGTTTGCCTAGTATAAAGGCCTTGAGTGAATAGTGGCTATTCCAGTATAAATCTTATCTCGGCCACAACAGTTATATACATATATTACATATACTTTCAGCCCTATTGAATCTTGCTTCTATTCTAAGAGTGTTGAATATTATCTGTTTATTCTGCAAACCTGTAACCGCTACCGGACAGGAAGCTTGTACTGATGCAGTATTATTATTATGCGGCTTACATTGCTTTCAAGTTTGTCATTTTTCGCTCTTCAGTATTGTGACATCATGTCATTTTCGATGATCAGATGCATTTAAAGCAAAGACAGGGTAGCGTGTGAGACTGGCCGAGATTACTAGAAGCTGTTAGTATAGTCTATTGTCTTATAATCCTGTCTATCTCTCTCTGAAATTGCTGCCAGGGGATATTGATGAAACTTAGTACTGTCTATCCCTACACCATCATATTCGTCGGTGCCGACTTAAATTACTGAGTATCGCCACGGCCGTGATCCACTTCGGACAGGGGCCATTCCGCCGGTACTGTGGATCCACTTTAATCCACATGGTGTACTCTATCCGATCTCAGAGATGTTATGAAGGAGATAATTGAGCGGGCCAAAGCGATCTTGTTCAGTCTCTACTGTTTCCAATGCTGCCCGGTCGTCTACCCGTCATGCTTCCAAGAGAATACTTCCCTCTTAAAGATGTTTGTAATACGGGTAATGGTAGCCAGTAGATCAGTTAGTACTGAGTTGCGGCGGGACATGGATGAGGTATTGAGCCAATCAATTCTTAGGAGCCAGACACATGCGTCTGGCCCCCACTGAGCGATCTGCCAGTCTCTCCCGCGGACGCCGACCAGCTCGAAGCATGCCTCAGGCTATAGACTGCTCAATCGAGTATAGGTTGTGTCAAGCGAGGGAGTGTAGGTTAGGAGTTGAGCTTCGAATCCAATCACTCCTGATCTCTCCACCACCAAAGCCATTCCTGCTGCTGCTGCTGCTACTATTGCTGCTACCACTGCTGCTTCCAGTCTGTCTCCAATCTTCAATTGCTCTTTCTATTGTCTTTTTCCTTGCACTGTATTGCTCTGCATTGCAATGAATCGCAGTGGCTAACGGACGATAGATACCACTACCACCACTACCACCACCACCACTACATCCTCCCCTCCATCACAGTTTGTCACCTCCAGCCTACTTCCCTGCACAATACTTCCAATTTATAATGACTTCGCACAGACAATGCCTAGATACAATTTCCGGAAGACTGCAGGAGAGTCGTCAAGGGTCCAGAACGGACCTGGCTCTCCTGCAGTAGGCAGCAAACGTGGGACAGGACCCTTGCTCCAGCCTGAGAGTCCCCTTTCAGGGGATCAGGTGTCCCAAACCGCTGCCAGGCGGACTGTTGAGCAATCTACATCCACGCGTACAACTACAACCGCTAAGCCAACAGTCCGCCGCCCCCATGAAACAATTGAAAGTCCCGAAGCTTCTAAGACGGCGGTGGAAACCCCAGCTCAGAAGCGAAGAAAGTCGCTGGCAGCTATGGAGGCCACACTGCAGAAGCTATACAAAGAAAGTGATATGGCCCCGCGTGATGATCACAAGGTACCTACTGGGAGGCATGAAGATCCTTACACATGGAGACCAAGTGACATCTCCCACAAGATTGACACAGACTTTGATGACTTCGACGACGGATTGAAGAGCCTTGGCTCCGTGACTGACGCCACATGCAGTAATTTCATTGGTCTTAAAGAATTGGTGGACAAGAAAGACCCTTCTGAACCCGATGAACCCTTTGATGATGAAATTGACCACGCTTTATCCGAGACAGCTGACTCGGTGGTATACGATTCTGACCAGGAAGATGATGGAAATGAGATTGTTTCTCCCTATCTTTTGGTAGATAATATGTTTTCAACCGCTGAACTCAAGACATACGAGATGCTGGGTTTGAACGAGACTTCCGTTGCGATGTACCAAGCTGAGTTCAGGAAACGACTAGAGGGTATTACCAGGTACGCTTTTGATCAATGCAGCAGATATAAGGATACGACCGCAATACCTGCTAGTCCATTTACAAAGCGACTTTGGGCAGTCATGTCCCACCGCCTACACTTAGTCGATCAAATTATTGATGCAATTGAAAAGGCGGTGGTCCCAGCAGCAAGAACTGTATTAGGGGCCCCATGCCTGACTCGCGAGAGTATCCTCGCTCTGTCGCATATAACTGACGAGCATTTGGCAAAGGGTACATATATTGATATCGTGACTAACGAATCGAACCAGGATGACAATGCTCTTTATAATGGGTCGGGAACAGGGACAATGCACAAAAGTCAAAGAGGAGTATGGGGTCGATATTTGAACCACGAAGATCATCTCAGAGCAAAACCAGGGGCTAAGGAAAGTGTGCATTATCGTTACATCAGGGGAAAGAAAGAGCGCAGAGCAAACTTTAGACTGGTGAGCTTATTTAATCAAGCAGAGAACCCTGCTCTCTCGGTTGAGGACCCCAACTGGGTGATTCTTCTATGGGAGGCTATCCAGATATTGATGACTGGGAGTTACGACATGAATTCGCCTATTACCGAATATAATAATGCAGCATGTCGACGATTATTTGCGGACACTGCTGAATTTCGGATTCCACATGGGTTTCCTGAGAACGTAACGCCTCTAAACAGAGCCTTGCCAACTAAGCAAGGCATTCGGAACATGACTCGCCCCACAGAATGTGCCAATTGTGCAAAGGAAATCCCCCATGTTGGGCGACAAAGGTATGCTTACGTGCCACAGTCATTCACGCAAATTTGGTGTCTTTCATGTCATCGGTATTACAAGAGGCATAAGAAAGTGCGCCCAGAGATAGTGTATGCAAACCCATGGAAAGGGGCTGAAAGAGTATGTGCTACCCCAGATTGCAAAAAGACAAAGATACTACTGCGTCATCCAGACCCAGAGTTTATAGGAAAGTACTTATGCGACACCTGTTCGTACAAGTACAAAGATCCCCCGGAATTGCGCGTGTGCATTGATTGCGGATCGCAAGATTATATAAAAGGTGGTCTTGGTGAAGGATGGGCCCTGTGTCCTGACCAACCGGACAAATGGAGATGTGGGAAATGCAGTCGCATTTGGAAAGACGCCGAAATGAGGCGCTCACCGCCCCCGGCGAAGCCTGAGGTGTGCTGGAATTGTCGAAAGCGCCCAACAGCACGCAGAGAAAGCAGAATTTCTTATGATATTAGGTCCAAGAAGTGGATTTGCCAAACATGCAAAGGTTATTACCATAAGCATGGAGGGCTCCGGGTCATGGAAAGATATCTGGAGGGCATAGAGTTCAAGTGTGAGACGGAACATTGTGATACACTGATGAGCCGTTGGTGGACACTTGAAAAGGACAAGAATGAGTGTGTAAGACTATACTGTCGTGACTGCAGATTCAAATCGCCAGCAACCAGCATGAAGACGGACGCTACGTTCAAACAATGGCTGTATCCCGGCCCCAGGCAACGAAAGACCGATGCTAGCGACCTAGTGAGCTACCTCAAACGATTCGGAATCGACACTACTCCCGAAGCAATTCGCAAAATGAGTCCAACCATTGACAATCAGACATTCGATCAGAAAGCATCTTGAAATCCTTGAGATTTACGAAAGTCCTTGAAAGGATGATGTGATGCAGACTAGGCCATATACAAAGATAAGTATTGCTATAGGAACATGATATAGTCACCTGTTGATATAAACCACCTGGCTCAGGCCCAAAGTAGTAATATGGCTGAATACAATGCTATTCCTAATTAAAGGTGTATTTATTTTTATATATAAAATTATATGGAAGTGTAAATGTCACAAGAAACCCTTGCAACCCCAGCGGATGACCTACAAGTCCATTATATAGCCTGTATATAATCTTTATAATATTAATAACTGTAACCTCTGCTGTACTTATAAGGGCTAAGGGGTGAAATAGTATGATAAACAAATAGCTCTTGCAAGGCCAAGGTGGTATTATATTATCTTAGAGTATTATTACTAATTTATCTAATTTATAAGACAGCTGCTGCCTTTATAGACAGCTATAGCCAGCTTATTTAACTATTCTATAACTATTATTTTAAACTATTTATATAGATTTTTCTTTATAAATAATTATAAAAATTAAAAAAACTATTTAGATCTTTATAGTACTTAATCTTTTATTTTTTTACTAAACTATAAAATAGTAAAGATTAGGTTTAAAATAAATAGACTACTATATTTCTATATTTAATTAATTTTTTTTTAATAATTCTAATTCTTTCTTTTTAGTTATCTATAGAATATAGTATACTACTATAAAGAATATATTAATATTATAGTATCAGCCTAATTATAAGGGCCTAAACAGCCTTTCTAATCTTTATAGTTATCTATAAATAAAAATCTATATAAATAGTTTAAAATAGTAGTTCTATAATAGTTAAATAAGTTAACTATAGTTATTTATAAAAACAGCAGCTGCTTTATAAATTAGATAAATTAATAATAATATTTTAAAATAATATAATAAGCCTTAATCCCTCGCTTTGCTTGGTGGGCTTAAAAAGGGGGCTTAGGGCTTTTTAATATATATAAATCTATTTATTTTTAAATTTTCTAATTAGGCTTAGTTTTTAGCCTGCTTATATTTATATACTTATAAAAAATATAGATTATTTTTAATTATTTATTAAAAAAACTATTATTTAGTAAATTTATATAGTTTAATTAGTTTAATTAGTTTAATTAGTTTAATTAGTTTAATTAGTTTATTTAGTTTAATTAGTTTATTTAGTTTAATTAGTTTAATTAGTTTAATCAGTTTTATTAGTTTTATTAGTTTTATTAGTTTTATTAGTTTATTTAGTTTATTTAGTTTATTTAGTTTATTTAGTTTATTTAGTTTACTTAGTTTACTTAGTTTACTTAGTTTATTTAGTTT
>KZ825729.1:0-12466 GCA_003184685.1 Aspergillus indologenus CBS 114.80
TAACTATTTCTATAGTTATATTTATAGATTATATTTAGTATATAGCTAGTTTTTTACTATAATCTATAAACAGCTAAAATATATTTAGATTTTTAGACTTTAACTATAGATTATAAATATTATTATTTATATTATTCTAATCTTAAGCTTTAATTATAAATAATATTATTTTAAATTAAAAGTATATAGTTTAAAATTTAAATAATTTTAAAAATTTAGATTTTAAGCCGGCTGCTGCGCTCTGCTATACTATACTATTATATTTAAAATTAAAAATATAAATATAAATAAGTTTTTAAAATCTAGGCTTTAACTTTATTTCTATTATTAATATAATTATATAATAGTATTTTTAAATTTTAAAATCTAAGTTTTATAGTTAGCTCTATTTAGAGCCCGGACTCTATAGCTAGTCTATATCTTATTATATATTTTATAAAATATCTAATATTAAAAATATATTAATTTTTTAATCTATTATCTCTATCTTTAGCTATAGTATAACTATTATTTAATAATTTATAATATTAGTTATATAGCTTATTTAGCTTTTTACCGGATATTTACCGTTTTTTACTATTTATTCTATTTTTTTTTTAATTAAGCCGAACCTAGCCGAATTTATAGATTATAATTTAATTAAAAATTTTTTTAACTATAATTTTTATTTTTAGTTTTATTTATTATATTTTTTTTTTATATTTAAAAACCGTATCTACTCCGAGATACTGTTATTTTTTATTATATAATATTTTATACTCTACTCTTATTATTTTTTAAATATATTATATTTATTTACTAAACTATTAGATATAAAATTCTAATTTAAATCCTACTATATTTAACTACTTTATTTACTATATTAATTAGCTTTATATTAAATATCTATAGTTTTTTATTTTTATTTTATTTTTAATATTCCGAATTATCTAATTTTATAAAGATTTTTATTTAATTTTATTATTTTTTATTATAGTAGAAGTTTTCAGCTATAAATAATAAGATTTTATTTTAATAAATATTTATTTTATAGGCTTAAATAAATTTTTTATAAATTACTAGTACTTTAGTTTTTAAATCTTTTTTTTTATTTATTATAGTTTTTTTTATATAAGCTATTATATAATTTAAAAACTATTTATTTTATATTTATATAATCTTTTTTAATATTTTTTTTTTTTTACTTTTTCTCCGGCTATTTTATATTAGTTAAATTTTTAAAATCTTATAGTTTTTTTTTAATTAATTTTAACTTTTTAGAACTTATTTATTTCCTTTTTTAACTTATTCTAATTTTTTTAATTTTATTTAATTAATTTTAACTTTTCCGATCTTTTTTAGGTTTAGCTATTTTAAATCCGGATACTTTTTCTATATTTTTTTCAGCTATATTTTTAAATTAGAACTTTTAATCTATTTTTTATTTTTAATCTAACTTTATTAATATAAATATTATCTAAGATTTTTTAGTAAGCCGCAAATATTATAAATATTTTAAAACTATTAAAAAGATTAAAAAAAAGACTGCCAAAAAGGCCGCTAAAAAAACTATTAAAAAAACTAAAAAAAAACTATTAAAAAGATTAAAAAAAAAATTATTAATAATATTTACTACTATAAAAATAATAATCTTATTTAGCAGTTTAAAAAGCCTATATTTAATATTATTTTAAATATTAACTAGTAGTAGAATATTATTTTAGAAAACAGCTAATTTTTAATTTTATTATTAAAAAATTTTTTTATTTTTTTTTTATTTATAACTCCGCTTAGCCGATTTTCTACTACTAATATTTTTAAAATTTTAATTTTTATTAAAAAAAAAATAATTTTTTTAAGTATTTTTTAATAAATATAATTAAAAAATTATTATTAAAAACTGGCCGGAAAATCTGTTTTAATATAAAGGCTGCTAGGGATATTTGTTTATAAAATAGGCTAAAATATTTTTTATATATATATATAAAATTTATAGATATCTGTTTTAATATTATAATATAAAGTTTAAAAATAGATTCCGCAGTTTATATATAAAAATTTATATTTTAAAAAAAAAATTTATACTATTAATATAAAATTAGCTTCTATATTAGTATTAGTAGTTTAAAATTAGAAATATTTTTAATTTGCGGGACCCGGGCAGTAGAAAGCTATATTAATAAAATAAATTTTTTAGTAAAAAAATCTAAATTTAAATAAAAAATCCTAAGCTTTAGTATAAATAGATAAAAAATAAATATTCTTATTTTAATTAGATCTATAGCAGCGTCTTTTATCTAAATATTTTTTTATAATATATATATTAACTATAGATTATAAACTATAAGATGCCGGAGCTTAACTAGAGATTAATAGATTTTATTTTAAAATATATTATTATTAATCTTAAAAAGGTCTTTTTTTTTACGCAAATGTTCCTGTATATCTATTACCAGGTGCTTGGACACCCCCGCTGGCGCCCGGATGTTTTACCCTATTCCACAAGGGTTAGTCTAATAAACCTTTATTAGACCTACGGTAGGGCCCGGTAAATATTTTAATTAGCTAATATATCTTTAAATATAATTAATTAAACTAAAATAATATAATAGATTAAAAAAGAAAGTAATTAGCTGAATTATTTAAAACTATATTAAATAATAAAAGTATTACTTATTTATTTATTTTTTAAACGGCGGTATAATATATAGTAAACTATTTAGATTATAGTAGATTAAAAATCTATAGTTTTTAAATTAGAATATTTATTAACTATAGTTTATTAAAAAGCGGGCTGGCGTTTAATTTTTAATTTAGCTAAAATAATAGAAATAATAGTTTAAACTAGATAATTTTCTATAACTAATTTTTTAAGTTTTTTATTAGCTATTAAATTAGATTATTTTTAGATTTATAAATAAAATATAGTTTAAAAAACTATAAATAGGATTAGAAATAGATAGATAATTAAAAAGATTACAGATTATATATAGAATAATTAGAAAAAATAGTCGGATTATTAAAGTAGAATATATTAAATAAATTAAATAGATTAAATAGATAAAATAAATAAAATAGATATATTAAATCTGTACTATAATAAAGGCGCTGGCCCGCTATTATTTTATAATAGTCTAGCTATTTTAATATAAATATTATAAAATTATTTAGAAATAATATTATAATATATAATTATTTTTAAAAGCTGAAATATTTTAACTACTTTTTATTATATTAAAAATTCAGCTTCCGCTAATATACTAGTATAATAAAAAATATATATTTTATTTAGCTTAATATACTGCTAATAGTAATTTATAAGTAATACTAATATAAAATTTAGTTAAAAAAAATTACTTATTATTTAAAATAATCTATTTATAATATTTTCTATAACTAAGCTATAGTAATCTAGAATAATATTATATAATAAAATAATATTATACTAGATTTTAATATAGTATTATTTTCTATTCAGCTCCAATTACCAGTTCCTAGAATTTCTATTTTTAATAATAGTATACTATATTATTAAAAATATAGCTGTAATTATATTATATAAATAATAAATAATATTTAAATCTATTAGAAAAAATTCTATAAATAGTTATAAAATCTATATAAAGATTAGTTAACTCTATAGGAGCAGATAGTTTATAAAACTAAATTTTAGTAATTATATAAAATAATAGATTACTAGTATTTATTTCCTAGCTGATTTAGATTATATTATATCTATATTAATAGAAATACTAAATTATAGCTATTTTCTACTAAATAAAATAATTAGACGGTAAATACTATACTATAAATATAAAAATATATCTAAATAGTATAAAAATAGTAGATTATTTAAACTAATTAAATATAAAATATTAATTTATAGCTATAGATAACCGGATAAACAGTATATTTATAAAATATTCCGCCTAACTAGTTACTAATACATTAGGGTTTAGATTATTTAGGGTTTACATTAGGGTTTACATTTATTAGAAAAGGCATTATATTAGGGTTTATATTTATTAGAAAAGGTGTTAAGAGAACAAAGAAAATTACTAAAAGATAAAATAGTATATATAATAAATAGTACTTTTGTTCCTAGGACTCTTTAGCTTTAAAAAAAAAATAAAAAATTTATAAATTTATTAAAAAAATACCGTCTCAGCGCGCCTACCTACCCAACTATATAAGATTTATATTATAGTAGATTAAATAGTAAGCTTATTAAAAAGATTATTTAGTTAAAATTAGATTTTATATTCTGCGGGCGCAACACCGCCGAATTAGAATCTTTTATTTTTTATAATATATTATCTAAAAATAGTATTATTATAAAGATACTAATTAGGATTTTACTTCTATATTTAGCTATAAATAATTAGTAATAAGTCGGCTATTTATAGTTATTCTTATTTTTATATACTATTTCTAATAGATTATATAATAGATTCTTATAAACAACTAAAACTATTAGAAAGATTTTTTAAAATATTTTATTTATTTAGATTATATTAGGGTTACACTAGGATTCTTCTGTAAAGCAGAAGTTATTAGATTTTAAATAATAGTTTTTTATAAAAAAAATTATTAAAAAAAATTAAGATTATAGATATTTTTAATATTTTTATTATTTTTAGAATTTCTCGGTTCTACTGTCGGGTACAGTTAAAAAGACTTATAATCTAAAATAAAGATTTAATTAGCTTTTAATTTAAGGCGGATAGAATATTACTATACTTTTATTTTTTAATTTTAGCTTTTTTTATTTAAAATATAAAAATTTTATTTTAAATATTATTATAATAGCTCGGCAGTATAAGAGGAGAAATAATCTGTTTTTTTTATTATCTAATAAAAATAGAGGATTAATCTCTTTAGATTATCTACTTAAATTATTTAAATAAAATATAAAAGAGATAACCTCGTGCGCGTAGATAATACCAGAAAGAATATTTAATTTTAATAAAATCTTTTTTATATATAGATATAGTAAGAAAGTGTAGAAGTTCAGCTTTAATAAATTTTTTTAATATCGGTTTAGAGTATACTAAGTTTTAAAAGATATATTAAAAATAGTTTAGTTTCTTCTTATAAAGTTCTATAAAGATCCGTCTGCTAAGATAAAAGATTTTAAAATCTAAAAATAAAATAAAAGTAAATAAACTTTTTTATTTAATTTTAAGGCCGGGTACCGAGATGTATACTTTAAATTAAGCTGAAATACAGCTATAATTATTTTTAAAGATAATAAAAATATTATTTATATATTAGAAATATATAACTTTACTAGTAATATAGCAACTTTTTTTTTTATACTAGTCTATATAGATATTTGCTAATATAGGTATACTTAGGAAACCTATAGCAAGCCTATTACTCTACCAGAATTCCTCTTCTTAATATTAAAAGAAATAATTGTGGTTTGTGAACCGGACAGCTTTAATAATAAAATATTAAAAATTCTTAGTATAAAGTCCTGGGAATTCCTGGAAGATTTTTTGGAGTACTTAGAGGATTTCTACTCTAAAAATATTTATATATATTAATTTAATATCTTTTTTAAAAAGGAGAATATTATCTATTATCTATTTTTTAAATTTATAAAGTTAAAGAACAACTTTTTAAAAGGATTTGCAGATCTAGGGGAACAGTAGCTTTATAATAGAATAAAATAGATGGTTAACAATTTTTATAATATAAATAGATATTTATATATAATAAGGGACTATTAGTCGGATCTTTTATAGATTTTTATAGATTTTAGATATACTATAGAACTCTAGAAGTAATAGTCCAGTCGGAGATGCTATAATAAATTTCTATATTTAATTAGATAGTATACTGTAGTTAAGATTGTTGAAACTTTAATAAATTACTATAGTATTAATAGTCGTCTTAATATATAGTTCTTTTATAAAATAATTATATATTAGATTATTATACTATTCAGCAGTCACCACGGCTATTCTAAGATTTTTATTAGTAATAAAAGTCAGGAGATTTACATCTAACAGCTTATTATAAAATTACTAATAACCTATTCTAGGTTTAGATTAAAAGTTTAAAGGGGATATAGCTAAAAGCTGATAAAACAGTTTAATCTTTCCGGCATCTAATTCTTATTTAATAGTATTAGAAGCTTATAGAGAATCCCAATCCCTTTTTAGAATATAAAATTTTAGAATAAAATTATTATTATTTTAATCTTTAAACAGGTATATGATCTGTACCGTATAAACTAAAGATTTAAATATAATAAAAAGTAAAAAGAATTTTATATAAAAATAGAAAATATATTTTAAATTAAAAAATAAAAAGTATTCCAGGTTATGGGAAAGGGTGACACCTGGTCCTTTATATATATCTGGATTAAATCTTTATAAAATATTAAACTAAGAAATAGAAGATTATAACAGAATAAAGAAGATTCTTATATATAAAGATATAAATAGAAAAGAGTTAGGATAAGAATATATATTTTTAATCCTAAATCTGGAAGAAACATCCTTAAAAAGTTGGATTATTTTTTTTTCTTCTAAATTCTTTTTTCTCTGCCGCCTGCTGGGCGTATTAAAGAATTCTTTAGATTTTTCTAAAAGTTTCTAAACAGAGAACCTGTAAAAGGGATTAGTAGGATTTAATAGATTAAAAATAGATATTTTACTAGTACTATTATTCCTAGCTCTCTTATTTATTCTGGACTGCTAGATATTTATATTCTGCCTTTTCTAGGCGCAGGCGCAAGCCTTATTTTCTTTTTATTTTTTAAAAATAGTCTTAACAGCCTTTTAAAGAGACTATTAATCAATATTAAGTATAGAAATATCTGTCTATTTCTTAATAGTAAGTTTTTTTATCTTCTGGAGAAGTAAAGATTAGTGGCGGGATTACCTAATAGAGACAGCTTATAAAGTATACTACTATATAAGTTTATTAAGTTTTCTTTTTTTTTTATTAATAAATATATTTAGAAAGTTAGTATCCTCTCCTGTGAGCGCCATAATTTATATATATATATTATTAATTGCTTTTATAATAATTACTCCACTAACATCTTTTCTAAGGTATGTTTTCTAATAGAATTTGACCTTAGTCTGCTTAAGTTTAATTACAGAGTTGAGCAGGGTTTGCCGAAGTATTACTACTTATAATTTAAAAGATTTAAAAAAGATGGTGTTTTAGATACTTTTTTAGAAAAGTTTAAAGTATTGGATAACAGGCAGTCAGATAGCTTTGATTACTGGGGGGAGTATTCCTTTAGCTTTATAGTTTTAGAAGCTATATAAGGCGTATACAGTATATAAGGACTTTTTGGCTTTATCTATAATATTTTTAAAAGTTTATTTTATATAAGATTAAAACTGGACGGATACTGCTGCAACCAGATCTTTAATAGTTTTAATAATTATAATACTAATAGAGTTGACTCTATTAAATATAATAGTAGCTGGGGCTATAATAGTTTTTAAGTAATAGGATTTATATTTATTAGAAAAGGTGTTAAGAGAATAAAAAAAATTACTAAAAGATAAAATAATATATATAATAAGCGGTACTTTTATCCCTGGGACTCTTTAGCTTTAAAAAAAAAATAAAAAATTTATAAGTTTATTAGAAAAATACTGTCTTAGTATACCTATCTACCCGACTATATAGGATTTATATTATAATAAATTAAATAGTAAGCTTATTAAAAAAATTATTTAATTAAAATTAGATTTTATATTCTGCAGGCGCGACGCCGCCGAATTAAGATCTTTTATTTTTTATAATATATTATTTAAAAATAGTATTATTATAGAGATACTAATTAGAATTTTATTTTTATATTTAACTATAAATAATTAGTAATAAGTCGGCTATTCGCGGTTATTTTTATTTTTATATACTGTTTCTAATAGGTTATATAATAGATTCTTATAAATAACTAAGACTATTAGAAAGATCTTTTAGGGTATTCTGCCTAACCCAGAGGACCCGGAGTATTGAACTTCAATGCTGTAAAGTAGGACTAAATATACTTCTATAATTAGCTGAATAAGTTTTAGCAAAAGATTTAATACTATTTTTTTTTAAAATTAAATATCTATTTATTTAATTTACTTAATAAGTTAAAATTAATATAGGTTCTATTTAACTCTTATTTATATTAATTAATTAAAAAAAACTCTAAAAATATTCTTTATTATAGATATTATTTAAGATTAAAGTTTTATAGTTTTTAATAGAATACAGATAGCTGATAAGATAAAAATTATTACTAAAATAAAATAATTTATTTAGTTTTTACTTTATCCGCTCCCGCTTTGGTTTTAGATATTCTAAATTATATATTTATATCTAATTTTTTTATTTAGAATTTAAAAAGCTGCCTCTATAAATTATTTTTCTTTTAATTTCTTTTTTTTTTTTTTTAACTATATTTTATCTATTAATCTATCTGTAATATAGTATTTTTTATAAAAAAATATATTATTTTTAAAAAGTTATATATAGTACGCCGCTGCTATTAACGCAGTAATAAACAGTTCTAGTTTATAAAATCTAAGATTATATATATTAAATAGTAGAAAAAGTAAAAGTATTAGATCTAGCAGCTGCGGAAATAGAATAAAAAATATATTATTAATAAAAAAAAAAAATAAAAAAAAAAAAATATATTTATATAGAGCGCCGCCGGCTGGGCTTAGTAAATATTATTAATTTAAATATATCTATTATATAATCTAGTTAGCTATTACTATTAAAATTTATTTAAAAGTTTATAGTTTATCTATATTTTTTTACTATTAATACTACTATTAATATTTTAGATATCCGCTATACTAAGTATTTCTAAGCTTTTAAAAATCTATTATAAAATTAGATTAAATCTTAGGATTTATAAAGCGGCCCTATTTAATTTATAAATAAAATTTTATTTAATATTTTAAAATTTATATATAATAGTTTTAAAGTAGTTAAGTTATTATTAACTATTAATAAAATTATTTTAACGCCTAATTTTACTATAGTAAATTAAAGTATATTATATAATTATAACTGCTGGCGGGGGGCTTTTAGTTAAAAAAATAAATTTTTTAACTAGTTTATTTTTAATAATAAGAGGTTTATCTAATAAATTAAAACGGCTAAGATTAATAAAAGATCTAATAAAAATTTTTATACTAATTTTTTTCTGTTAACTACTCTAAGTTTCTTTTCTATTATTTTATATATTAATATAACTAGTATAGTTAATTTTTTTTATATCTACTGTATATCTAGTTATTAATTAATTCTCTAGATTATATAGATAATTTTAATATATTTATTATAAAGGACTCGAGTACAGCAGAAGCTATACTATTATTTTTAGCTAATAAATTTTTTTATAATAAAACTACTACTTTACTAGATTAGCTCAGCTATAATTATATCTTATTATTACTATTAGATTAATATTTTTAAAAGAATAATACTATCTAATTAAAGCCTTTAAAAGATAATTTAAAAACTAATACTAAATTTTAATAAATAATACTTAATTTAGGCAGTCTCTAAATAAATAGTAATTAATATTTTTTCTATTTATATCTATTATTAAATTATATTTTAAATATTTTTAATTTAAAGCTATAGATATATAATAGAGTCTATATTTTAATTTATAAAATATATTTAGAGTCCGGATTTTAAATATTAGATATTTTTTAAAATTCTATTTTTTAACTAGTAATCCGACAACTGGTAGTATAAATAAACTGTTAATATTTTTTAAATACTATTTAAATTATCTCCGCTATTAGTTTATAATTATAATCAAATACTATTTTCTACTTAACTATTTTTAGATATATTAATATAATATCCAACTTCTTTTTTTATCTTTTTATAAAAATATTTAAAATTATTATTTTTTTTTTTATAATAGATTTTATATAATAGTATTTATATATTATTAAAGCTTTAAAACAGTAATTATATTATTTTTTAGTTTAATATTAAAGTTTAGTATTTAATTATTTATTAAGATTCTATATAAAAGTCGAATAAGTTATATAGTATTTATATAGTATTCGGCCTTTTTAATTAAAATATTAGATCTTATAGCTTAGAATTATTTATAAATATTTATTATTTTTTTAAATAACTAAATATTTATTTTTTTATTATTTTTCTTTATCTTTAACTTCTGTTTTTAGCTTTTATTCTTTATTTTTTTTAAATTTTTAGATTTTTTTAGACTTTTTCCAACTCTGTAAAACTTCTTCTAACTTATTTAAACTTATTCCGACTTATTTAAATTTATTTTAATTTATCTAGACTTATTTTAACTTATCTAGTCTTTTTCTAATTTTTCTAGACTTTTTCCGACTTTTTTTTAATTTTTCTAATTTAATTTAAGTTTTTTAATTTTTTCTACTAATTCCTAACTTTTTATAGCTATTATTTTATAAAATAACTATATTTTTAAATTTCTATTTATCTTTTTAAAGTATAGACTTTATATTTTTAATAAAAAAAAGTATATAGTCTATTACTGTCTAATCTACTATTCTTAAGCTTATTTTTATTTAGTTTACTATTTTTTAGTTTTTTATAAGTAAAAATAAAAATATATTTATAATAAATCTTATTAGCGCCGCCGAGCATCTAATAAGCTATTTTTTTATATTTTTATTTATAAAATCTAATCTATTTCTATTTAGTTTATTAATATTATTATTTTAATATCTTTTTTTTCCGCCTTTACTATTAAGTTAAATAATTATATTATTATTAAAAAGGCCGGAAGCGTTAATCCTCTGTAAACTTTTACTAAAATATAGAAAAAAAATAGTATATATAAAAAGATTTATTACTAAAAGTATAAATAGATATATAAATAGATATATAAAAAAAACTACTAGACGGCCTCTGTAAATAAAATTTCTATTATTATAATAAAATAAATTTTAAATCTTAATTATTATTATTATTTTATTATAATATATTTTATTTTATTAAAATCATATATTTAGTTAGATAGCCTCCGAATTAGAATTAGCATATTATTAGACTATATATTTAGTAGTAATTTTTATAATAAATATCGGCTTTATACTATTTTAATCTATTATAGATTTTATATAGAGTTGGGACTCTAATTAACTTTATTAATTTATATTTAGAATTAAGATTTTTAAATATTATATTAAAAAATTCTAATTTTAAATTAATTTTTTATATAGCTGCCGAGGCTTTATCGGACTATTAATTTTAATTATTTATATTTAATTTAAAAAATAGATTAATACCGGATTTTTAGTTTTAAAACTAAATATCTAATTTTAACGGTTTAATATTTATTTTAATTTTAGATATCTATATATTATAATAGTATATTTATCGGATTATCTAAAAAAATTCTAAAAATTCTTTAGTTATAGTAGGGGGGTAGTAATTATTTTAAAAATCTATTTTATTCTATACTACAGATAAAAATATAGTAGTTTAATTAAAAAATTATATATATATTCTACTATAGTTTTTAGATCCACCTTTATCTTAATAATATATATATAAAGTTAGGATTTTAATTAATTTTTTTAATTTATATTTAGAGTCTAGATTTATAAATACTATATTAAAAAGTTTTAATTTTAAATTAATCTTCTGCGTAGCCGCCGAGGCCCTATTAAATTATTAATTTATAGTATAATAAAATTTATCCGGCCGATTTTAAATCTTTAATTAGTTATATTTAGTTTAATAAATAGATTAATACCGGATTTTCGGCTCTAGAGCTGTATAATTTACTAAGACTTTTTAAATATTAAAAATTTTTATTATTAGTAGTAGCTTTATAAGAAATATAAAATATTTTAGTTGGATTTATATAGTATTATTTTTAAACTATTAGTTTTTACTATAATTAAAAAAAAATAAATAAAAGCTTTAAATAATCTTATTTTAGCTTTATATTTTTTCTTTTTAGCTTTTATAATAGATTTTTTTTAATATATTATTAATTTTTTAAATTTAAAAGAGTACTTATTTAAGAAACAGTACTAAAATAATATTATTAAATCTATTAAAATTAAAATATAACTTTAATTTTATCTTTTTTTTTATTATCTTTACTACTAGTATTTTTTCTATTATTATTACTAGTATAATTATTTTTATCGGATTTTTTAACTATTATAATTAAGACAGAAGTCTTAAAGATTTATTTTAGAAAAGTTTTTAGATTAACTGTAGAATAAATAGTAATAATTATAAGTACTACTAAAATAATAGTATATTAAATTTATATTATTTTTTACTTATTTTTTACTTAGTTTTTACTTATTTATATACTATTATTAATTATAGCTAATTATCTTTTTTAGCTAAAATACTATTAGATTATTATTATATTATTATTTTACTATTATTATATTATTATTATATTACTGGATCCGCGCGGCTAGAATAGGCTAGACTAATTTCTTTTTCTATATATAAAGCTTTTTTTTTT
>KZ825730.1:0-12419 GCA_003184685.1 Aspergillus indologenus CBS 114.80
AAAAAAAAAAAAAAAAAAAAAAAAAAAAAGGGAAGTACGTCTTTCTACACCGCAATGTGAAATCCTGCTAGCAGAACAAAACTTGTAAATCTTGAGCTCCTCATACATTGCTCTAAGTTATATACACTAAATACAAATATAGGTTCTGGGGAATCAATTGCCGAATCGCCGAGCTCTGCCCTGCAGTCGTCTCCGCGCATCAAACGCTGTCGCGTCGCTTCGCTAACCTACTCTATATGCCTCCCTCGCTCGAGCTCTCGGATGACTGATCGTTGCATTCCACCTGACCTTCCCCAGGACGCGATACAACAAAGTAGCCCTTCCGCGCCAGGATTTCCTGCCATTCCTGCTTGCCCGTCGCGAACACCAGCGACGGGTTGGCGTCCGATGGAAACCATCTCTCCTTGCGAGTATATGCCTTGTCACCCCCTTCAAGCGCTGCGCGACTGGCTCGGGTCTGTCGTGTGCGCTTGGCCCCCTTCCCATCACTGGAAAGAATCTCACCCAACTGTAGCCGACGGTGTGCCAGGCGGATGTCATAGGCCATGATTCCTCGGATATACGGTCCGAGATCCTCAGCAATGGGGCGCATTCCGTTCTCAAATGAAGGTGCCAAACGGCCAGTAGGCATGGGAAAGATATAATCCGCCCGCGTCATAGGCTCGAAGGCCGCATGAAATTCAGCACGGCCGGGACCAGCACTGGCGGGTTTATTCACTTCTTTCAGGATCCTTGCGCCATACTCTGATTCGGAATCTGAAGCCTTTCTATCTGAGGCTTTCAAGTCAGGAGACTGCTTGTCCTTTTGATATTCGTGCGGGAAAGCCTTCTCTAGTAAAGTCTCGAAGGTGCAGCCCATGGCCGCCGGCATTACTGTGTAATCCGGCATGATCTCGGCGGAGAGCAATTGATAACCTTCGGTGTAGTTTGTTCTTTGCTTTTCCGGTAATGGGGGGATTGAGGGATCCAGAGTGTCCTAAATGTGTTAACTCGAGGCTTTAGGATACGGAGAGAGAGGCTTACCAGCTTCATGTCAAGTGAGCAGCGGGAGCAGAGAAGATCAAGGTCACTTTGTACATCGGCGAAATTGGACTTTTGCAATAACGTTTCTAGGCGATCAGCGTTGGACATTGCGTTCACCTGCTTTGTGCCCGAATGATACGAATCAGATTGCCTGACAGTGTTCATGGTCTGCGTTTCCTGCATGCTAAGCTGCCACCATGCAAGTGACTCTAGTCGAGGTTCAATCTCACTGTCTGGTCCGTGACTTTGCAGCATGTCGCGCCCAAACCAACCCATGAATGGCTCGTATGCATTAAGACTCAGCACCCGAAGAGGGTCACCGTTCGGATCAAGGTCCAATCCCCGCGGCCAGCGATCGAGGATCCAGTCAAGGCCAGACTTCTCGCTGCCGATCGCCATCTGGCACCAGAAATCCAACTCCATGATAGATCGCCGGAGATCCCGACCCGTGCTGTCGTAAAGGCTCTCGACCGCTCCTCGTTTGAGCATGTGGCCTTCGTTGGCAGCCACGAGAAGGAGATAGTCAACAGCAAGAACTTTCGGAGGAGGTCGGTAGCGAAGGATGGCATGAAATGAGATGTCTTGGAGTGGAAGAAGTTTCTCGTTGTTGCAGGTGATGATGATTGGCCGTTTCGATTGGCTGATGAGCGTCATCACCCCGGACCAGAATCCCTTGTCCTCTTCGAAAAGGATGTCAGCCTCCTCCAGGAGTATGAACGATTGCTTTTGAGTGCGAGAACGCTTTGCCTCTGACTCCTGTGTTGAAGATTTTGGTTCGGCTGCCGCCTTAGCTTTTGGCGTGACGGCTGAGTTTGACTGGAAGAACCCCTTCAGTTTATTCTGTTTCGGGTCCGCTAGCTCGGCACCACTTCCGTCAGACGCACTCTCATCGGTGTGATGGTGATGGACCAGATGGTTGCGTGTCATGTCACCTACACGGTCCAGGATATCCTTGGCGCTCCGACGATTTCCCGGGTTGATTTCGAACACCTCAAAGTCCAGCTCCTTGGCCACCGCATGAATCGATGCCGTCTTGCCACACCCCGAAGGACCGCTTATCAAGATGACATTAGACATGCGGGTCTTCTCGGTCCCAGATTTTGAACCCAGCGCCATGTCACCAGCACGAACGACGGTCTTCTTGGCGATCATGTCCGCAGCGAGTTCATCATCTGAGCCGGAGATTTCGTCCATCTCGGAGGCTTCCTCTTCACTGGACACAATGAACCCGTCCAGCTTGTCCTTCTTGCGCTTCTTGCGCTTCCTCTCATCCGTCTTCTTTTTCGCCGCATCGTCCTTTTGTGGTTTGCCTGTGTCGACAGCGGTGACCTTGAGATACTGCAGCCAATCGCGTAGAATAAAGACTTCCTTCGTGGCCTGAAGAGCCTGCTCTGCAGACTGGGGAGCGTATTTTTGAGTCCAGCTAGAGGTGTCGCAAAGACCAAGGTCAAAAGCGGACATGGAGTTGGTGAGCGAAGCGTGGAGTTTGGCGACGGCAGCGTGACAAGTTTTATTCAGAGTGGTCTTCTTCGTTCGTGCAGATGAAGCTTGTTCGGAGAGTTGTCTGGTGACGGCGCATTGCAAGATCTTCCCACTAGCAACGTGTCTTCCAGGTATTCTCAGTACTCCTGACGCAGCCGGGGGGTTCTTGGGTAGCCGACGTAAGAGGATATTTTCGTCGTTGGAGACATTGATCGCAGCGGTTTTGGACTTCTTCTGACCTAGATCTCTCATGTCACCATTAACTAGGCTGTAGAATTCGAGATCGTCTTGTGTTCCCCTGACGTGTGCGAGGCCACGAGGTGGCCAGATTGGGTGCGCGAGTTCGGGATATCTTGGCCGCTTAGCGAATGATGTCGGTGTTGATAATCTGGAAAAGCTTGAGCTAGATTTGAGGGGAAACCTCGGCGCCGAGTCAACTTGTTTGGTGTCTTTTCCTTGGGAGTTCGCAGGGGTTGTGTCATGAGCGTCCGTCTGGGTATTGGAGTGATTCGCCTTTTGAGATGATTTCTTCAGGAAGAATGGATGGGTTGGTTTAGGAGGCTGCTCCGGTTTAGGTGTAGAAGCCGGGGGAGGGAGTATGGGCTTTGTGGCTGCGATGTGTTTCTTTCGACCACTGATAATGTCGTCTATGAGCTGGGCGACCCTATTCTCGGAATTGGCTGCCACATTATATTTGATAACGACAACCTTGCTCCCAAGAGGGTGAGGCCTTTGCTCAGCCGCTTTGCCGCGCTTGTTCTTCCTTCCTCTCTTCGGATTGTCCTCAACCTTAGCAGGTACCGGCGACGACAGCAGTTTCCCATTAGCATTCAGCTTGATTGTCTTCTGCCTAGGCGACTTTCTTTCCCCTGACGCAATTATAACCTGAGGATTGCTCTGTGGAAGATCTTCAATTCCTGGACTGGTCGGTGTTCTAGGCGGTGACTCCCCAGATCCGGGCTTGGTTGAGGACGGATTGACCACAACCTGTGCCGTCTCTGCCGGGTCCTGTTTGTCTGTCTTCCTTCGTTTTCTCCGTTCGCAATTCGGGTCGTGGTCGAGCATAGCTAACGAGTGGACGCGGGATGTATCGCCAGATTCGGAGGGATTGGGAGGGGTGTTGGGTTCTAAGATATGCCGGGCACTGTCGCTGTGAGAGAGTTGGGGTTGCGCTGCAGCATCATTGATGGGGGTATGGATAACTGGGTCGGGTGCTACTCCGAGATCTGCTCACAGTAAGCCTTTGTCTGAGATATACGGATTAGTGACGAAGAGGAGAACGACCTTTGCGAAAGAAGGGGTGGATAGCCCTCTGTGCGCCATGTCCCGTGGCCATTAACTGAGAGTCTCCAGATGATGAGCAGAAGCTCATCACCTGAAAGGAGATTGTAGGAGATATAACGGAAGGAACATGTAAAAGACAGACATTAATTTGCGCGGAGACCGTTTCCGGTATTCTAAATCATGATGTAGAGAAGGAGAGTCAAAGTGGAAGTGAGATGTTCTGCAGTGGTGCTGTGTAGTGATAAGCGGGCGGGCACCAAAAGACGCGCTGCGCGTGTTTCCGCGCCTCCAATTAAGGGCGGGATGAAAAGGCCGCCTGGGAGCCGGGAGGGACTCGGCCTGAGGCAGGCTTTCTTGCGCTGCCCGGACGTCATTCCCGCCTAAGCCCCTTTCGGTATCGGCACCGGGACCCGGAGCAACCATAAGCCCGGAAATTTTTCGGGAAGGCATACAGATCCATTTTCTTTCTGCGAAGGCCGACGCCGCAGTTTCATAGCGACAACGGTCGCAATCTTTGTCGCATACTCTGTTCTCCAGTGTCACTACCATGGACTTGCAACCGCCGTCGGTGCTGGCTCAGTTGCCTCGCCCATTGCACGCCTCGACCGGTAAAACCCACATCGGCGATGTCTTCAGTCTGGCCGAGTCGAAAAAGCGAAAGAGACATGAAGTCGTCGTCGCGGCAGATGGTGAAGCCGTGAACATTTACAACGTATGTTGTTACTTGTCAGTCAATCGCATAAGAATCCCCATGCTGACGGTCTCGCCTCTGGATAGATTCAAACCCCCAAATTGGTGACCTCCTATGCCGTCCCGCCTCAGTCATCCTTCACTTGCCAGCCCTGCTCGGTGCGCAGAAAGATCCCCAGCAAAGCCGTGGTCAGGAGACAGACGTACATTGCCTTGAAGCAGCAGATCAAGGCATTCGTTGAAGAAAGTGGTGGCAATGGCTCGAGCGCCCCGGTGATTTCCTCCTCGTCCTACTCCGTTAGCGATTCCGATAGCCCAGTCAACTTCGTGGGGATTGTCCCTGGTCCTTTGACTCAGCAAGAACCCGAAGGCTCATTCGACATTCTCGCCGTTCACCAAGATGGTCGCGTCCGCCGGTTGTCTCCCGATCTCAAGACCCAGCGGTGGAGCTTGAAACACAGCGAGGTGGCCAAAATCAGCTCGACACACAGCGTCAACGCCTGTTTCCTTGTTGAATTCGAGGATGCGAAGAAATCTCTGCTCAAGCGCCGGCAAGACCTGACGGCTTTGGCGCTCGGCAGCCTGACTGATAACGGCGTGGATGAGCCTTCGATTTTGTTGGTCGTTTCGCACCCCAATGGATCCGATCCGGTCAAACTCAGCGACGTCAAAGTCCAGATGTTCTCCGTGCCCTCCGACGTTACCCGTCTAGAGCGCAGCATCGATGAAAGCCAGAAGATGAGACACCTGCTCACGATCAGCATCCCCGAGGTCAGCGGACAGGAGACCATTGAGCGCCAGGGCTCGCAGTGGTACTTCCACTCCGGATCGGCTGGACTGAACCTCACGTTCCCACACGGACACATCAACTTCGATCTCTCCCAGTACGCCCCCACGCTGACGTCGAAGTTCATCCTCGAGAATGAGACCTTCTCGTCAATCATGCGCATCTCGCCCCAATCCGTGATCGGCGCTGGTCAATCGATGATCGCCGTCTACGATACCCAATACCAGTCCATCCAGCGGAGTATCGCCGTCAGCGACGTCCCGGCGAGTGGCTCATCCAGTGTCAAGGCACCCACGACCTTTGTCAGTTACTTTGCCCGGCTGGGCGTTGCCCTCGCCACGAAGAACAACACCCTGCTGGCGTTCGACCTGAGCTCCTCGAACCTCGCCGCGGGACCCCTCAAACGCCCTCGCGACGGCCTCTTGATTGACGCCATCGGCCGCGGTATCGGACCCTCATACGCCCAGTCTGACCTTAGCTCGAAGAAGCTGCGAACCGAGGATGCCGCCGTCTTTGGATTGACTGCCAAGCAGACCGTGCGGTGGACGCAGCTGACCAACGATCTCCGCGAGTGCGTCAAGAGCAACAATGCCAGCGACTTCGACACAGCAGTGCAGCGGTTCTTCGGCGCTGGGGATTCCAAGACCCTCCCGGGCCCCGGAAAGTTCGTCAATTCGGAACTCACACTCTTCCTCCTGACCCTCATCTTCTCCCTGAAGGAGGACAACAGCCAGAACAGCAAGGACACGCTCTCCGCGCCCACCGCCTCCCGCCTCTCGATAGCCATCTGGCCCGAACGCACCTGCCAATGGCTCATCAACATCGGCCACCTCTCGCAGGCGAACGTCGAGATCGCCCTGCGCCGCAGCATCAAGCCGCGCATCCTGCAACCGCTGCCCGTGGGCTCCTTCGTGCAGGGGCTGGTCGACTCCGACCCGACGCTGCAAAGACTCAACAGTGTGCTGTCCGGCCGGGTGGTGCTCTCAACCGACGAGCTCGCCTACGCCCTGCGCCTGTTCCTCGACAAGGCGCGCTCCAGCGCCATCATCCTCGAGGAGGCGCGCGCCAAGCTCCTCACCTCCGGCGAAACCCAGCCCGACCACGACGAGGAGATGGCCGACTCCCCCACCGACCCCACCACAAACTCCAACGCCCTCGTCACGACGACGACGACGACGACAACGGAGCCCGCCACCCTCCACAACATCTACAAGGGCCTCAACACGACCCTGCACAAACTCCACACCCACCCGCCCGCCGCCCTCACGACCGCCCTCCGCTCCGCCCTCACCCGCTCCGAACTGATCTCCATGGTCCACCACCTCCGCCTCTGCCTGGCCACCAGCGGCCACACCACCCGCTTCACCGAGAACCCCCCGACGCCGATCTCGCCGGACCAGACCAACCCCGCCCTGCCCCTCGACACCATCACCACCTGCCTGAACGCCGCCATCGACGCCATCGGCCCCTCCGGCTGGATCGCCGCCGCCGGCGCCGCCGCCTCCGGGGAACCCCAGGCCGACAACAGCCAGGACCTGATCGCCGACATCAAGTCCGAGATCTCCGCCGCCCTCGCCGGCGTCGAGGAGGCCACCTACCTCACCGGCATCCTGCGCGAGTACCTCCGCTATACGAACAGCGTCAAGGCCACCGCTTCCGAGACCAGCCCCGCAGTGTCAGAAACGGCGATCGTCCCCGCGACCGAGCAGCCCGTCACGCCCGCCAATGTCCGGTACGAGAAACTCAACGGCGCCGACCTGGTCGTCTTCGGCGCCGGCGACGGCGAGGACGGCGAGGCCGCCGGCAAGCTGCTGCCCTTGTCGCTCAAGGCCGCCGCGCAGGACGTCAGCAAGACCAAGGTCAAGAAGGAGACGGGCGAGGTCAGGGCCCGCAGCAGTCGAGAGATCGGGTACCTGCGGCGGAAGGCCGTGGGCAAGTATTCGTTCGAGCGGCTGTTTGTATAGTTGTTGCCTACCAAACGAGAGGAAAGGGGAGCGGGGGCGAGGCGAGCAGAGAAGAGAAGAGAGAGATTGTATGCAGACACACATACTTTACTTTACATATATTACTGGATGGATAGAAAAAGTGACGTCTTGGTTGTGCATTTCACCTTCGTTGTCTGGTTGCTGGGTTGGAGTTTGTAGGTTGTAGGTTGGTCTCTTGACTTTCCTTTATATGTACTCTGCCAATGGGTTTTGCTATCAATCTGGCTGCTGATGGCAAGTTGTAAGAACTTGACTACAACAAGCAACCCCCTCACTCGCCCCCCGCCTACATCCTGCATTTGCTACACCCTACATCTAAAAAGCTCGAACTTGTCCGATCATCGCACATTGTATTCGCATATGTACAGGTTGTATCTCAAGTATATATGTGCACAGATATCAAAAGGGTCCGGCGTATGCCACCCGTCATGTCAGTCTCGCATCGTACTGCTGATCCAGGGTATCGTGACAATTCCAGCATTGCGGTCGTTAGGCCCACAGTTTCTCTCGTGTCCCACCAAGTCCTGCCTGTCCAAAAAATCAAGATAAACATAAACATCAAACATCGTGGATCAAGCCCTTCGTTCACAAATACATAAATCAACTCTCGACATTGAGTACAGAACGCACGAAAAATCATCATATAAAAACACAGTGGGGCACTTGCGTGATAGCGTTAACGTAACGAAGGGTGGTGATGGCATGGCGCACCAGCCCCTCTAGTCTGGCAGCATCGCTGGGTTCTCACCAGCCAAGGCATGGGGTAACTTTTGTAGTAGGATTCTTCAAGATTCTTCAAGAAGAATGAGGATTGTAGGGATAGGCCTAGAAGACGCACCAATTCATGGTAATTTCGTCCAGCAACAGCACTCTAAGAATAAACTGATAGCAGACCGGCAGCACTGCATCGCCGGTCATGTGACTTTGTCCGCAGGTAGAAAGAATATGATAGCACACAGGAGCCTGGGGTAGAGGCATCGAGGCTAGTTACTCCCAAGAGTTGAGTTGTCCGCTCGTTCCTTCAGCCGCAGAGCTTGCGCTTCAAGAGATCGAGCCATGATTTTGATCATCGGCCAGACAGCAGCCCGGTCGAGAAGACTGGCTGTAGCAACCAGAATCTTGCAGCCGTAGCCGCCTTCCACAACACTGGGCAGGCGCTGAAGAACGCTGAGAGCGGATGTGGTGACGCTGCTTTGCACCTCTCTCTGCATCTTGTTTTCGATGTTCCCCAAAATCTCTCTGATCTTCTCAATGAGTTTGCAATCTTCATCTTCCAGCAACATGAGATTGGCAGCCTGGACCAAATCGACTTCGTCACGGCCAAGAACACCAAGGTACGGCCCGACACGTTCCTGGACCGTCGTAATCCACTCAGCGATGACCTGGGCGCAGTCAAAAGTGCACATTGCGCATTGGATGGGTAGTTCCCGACAGGTAAATTCTGCAAAGGTGTTTCCCAGTTGGTCAGACATGCTAATCGAGTCTGCTGCATAAAAAGCGGCTCTGCGCAAATGCCTTTCCCGTTTCGACTGGCCTGGTCTATACACTCCCATTAAGGTTTGCATAGGCTGCTCCTGTGTCGGAGTGCTCGAGATGGCAAGGTCCGCAACGCCCAGGTCGGCGATCGAATCGCGACGGCGATCAAATTGAGCAGATGCTTCCGTGATCGAAGGATCCAGTACCTCGGACGGGACATCGTCCAAAGGATGAACCAGCTCAATCCCGCGCGCAAGCTCATCAGACATGGCATTCCAGTCGCGTTGCCAGAATGCCTCCTTGCATCGTCCGAGGTTGACAAACAGCCTTACATAGGCAAGATCCAGCAGTGGGATGCTGTCGGCTGACAAAGGCCCGGCACCGAAAGGATTCGGACGTTCCAGACTGTGGACCGGGTTGCTGGCCCAAGCAGTCTGCCAGGCACGTAAGGCGGGCTCAATATGCGCCTGCATAGCTTCCGTTTCGCGAGATGTCCATTGCCGGCCTAAATGCCGTTGGCGAGTCTCCCAGATGTAATTATGCAGCGCATAGATGAGAACTAGACAGCCAAATGTACTAGGCTGCAGAGTAGATTCAGGGGAGCTTTGAGAAGCCTCATCACCGGGCGACTGTGCTTGATTCGATGGCGTCGATTGCCGCTCACGTTGATTGGCAGTCAACAGGTTTGTCAAGGCAGAAGGAAAGGAAGTGGCGCCCTTGGTCGACGAGTGGCCGCCTAGTTTCTTCCACGCCTGTGGGGATTCCGCAGCCCACAAATCCTCCTCACAAGGCAAGTTGAGCCGGATTTCGGAGTTGGTGAGAGCGGGGGCGTGATTGTAGGCGGAAACCAGGAAGCAGGACAAACAGAATATCGCATAGAGAGTACGCTTGCGTTCTTCCTCTAGCTTCCAGTCGAGCCAATCTTTTTTCTCTTTCGGCTGCCCGGAGAATGACTGGTTCTGGGTCTCAGTCTCGGCGCGCTTCGGGTTACTGAGACCGGCTGACCGACGGTCCTGTGGAAGATCCTTGGCATCCACATGGTGGGTGAGCTCAGCCGCCCGAGCAAGGCTGACGAGTGCTGCACAATGTGTGCTTGCAATGTCAGCCGAGATCTTGTCGCCACACGTATGGCCGTAGATGACATTCAACAGCATCGCTTGAACCAGCCATAGCGGAGTATTTTGCACAGAACTATCGCGCGCATGGCTGGCTCGCCCGAATGCGGCTGACATGTCTACCTTACGACGTTCCTCAAGGTAGATTTGAATCATTTTCTTGGCAGCCTCAAAGAGGTCTTTCGATGCAGCGGTGTCAAACTCGTAAAGTGCACCAATAGCGGCCATGGACAGGATCAACGAGCCGCCACCGCCAGCGACACCGGTCGAGCACAGGTTCAAATGTCCACTCGGAGTTCGGAGGTTATTGGTGTATTCGGGAGCCTGGAAATCAAGGGTGGGAATGTGGAGGAATGGCATGTGCGGATGGAAGTAGGTAATGTAGGCGGAGATATAACGCTGCATGTCCAAGGTGCTGGGCAGCTGGCCGGAGCTGCTGAGGCTAGAAGGGCGAGAGAAGAGATCACGGTATTGTACCATGCTGCTGGCAGGTTGAGAGTATTTGCGATGGATCAGACCGGTCGGATGGGCCATGCTGGCTAATAAAGCCTGTCGGGTGGAGTCTGTAAAGGTATCCGAGGAGCTTGGGGCATGGTGAGATCGTAGGGCACTATTCGCGAAAGGCAAGTTGAGAGGATTAGGAGATTCTCCGTTGGTTGCCATAGAGGATGGGAACATACTCTGCGAGTGTCCTCCCATGATGGGCTGGCCCACTGAAGTCATGGACGGAGGGGTGGCATACGTCTCGGCAAACGGGTTCTGCGCCAGCAAGGACTTAGGAGAAACGGTCTCTGGAGGAATTCCTAGATCGTTAAAACTAGTAGGGTAGTCAAGAGAGTACTGGTTCGCAGAAGCGGCGGTTGTGTGGGGCGGGAATGGATTGTGCCAGCTCGCGGACGAGATGGAGTAGCGGTTCGATCCGTCCATCATGGCTTCGCTGATACCGCTCTGACTTCCGGTGCTCATGGCCGACGGAGATGACTCGTCGATGGCGGAATCGTTGCTCTTTCGCATCTGCATCGACGGATCGTAGCCGTTCATCCAATCGAAGTGGAAATCATCCTCCATCATGGGATCCGTGGGCGGCATATGGTGGACCGCATGCGTGTAGGGCGATGAGGGTGAGTCGTTGCCATACGCTTGCGGTGAGCCGCCAAAGTGGAGCTGGGCAGGGTTGATGGTGGTATTATAGCTCATAGCCAGGTCTGGGACGCTAAGGTCAAAGGTTCCATAGACGGGAGCCGTCCGCAGACCCCCAGACAGGTCAATCGGCAAGCCCGACGTGTCCAGCTTGGTTAGTCCGTTCACCGGGGGATGATGTCCTCCTGCGGAGAACCCACGGAAATCCATGTTGGATCCCACCGAAGCAGAACCAATGCTCGGGTGATAAGCATGGGCCGGGTGACCGGAGCCAGCGGTCGGCGGGTTGGTTGCACCGACCAAACCCAGCGAAGCACCGTCAATATGACTGATGGTATTGGCACGAGGACGCATCGTGCTGGGATTGCTGACGATGGAGTTCTTGCGAACTCGGTTCGTCGTTCCCGTCCCCGCGGTGCCGGTGCTCTCCCTGCGCGCATTCCGTGGACGTGACGATGGGGTGGTTGTCATATGCAGCTTCTGCTGGTGTCTCAGAAGCAGATCGCGGCGAGCGAAGCAGCGAGCGCATTCGGGGCACTCGAAGGGCTTCTCTTTGGTGTGCGACCGCTCATGGCGCTTGAGATGCTCCAATCGCGCAAAAGAGCGACCGCAAGTGGTACAACCGTGTGGACGTGGCTTGTCAGTCTTCGGAGGAGGAACGGACCCGGCAGCAGCAGTGTTCGCACCATTGGTGTCCTTCTTGGTGCTGGCTTTGGAGGTTGCTGGTCTTGTTAGGGATCAAGAGAGCCATGAGCGAGACCTGTCACTGTAGTCACTCACCCGATAGGTCACCGGGGACCTCGCTGATGCTGTCCATCTTGGGGCTCGTGGCCGGATCTTGGCCTACCATTGAGGCGAGTAGCATCCTATCACCTGATATTCTTGTGGTCACCAGTGTAGTCACTGGTTTCGGAGGGAGGCTTTGATGCAGGAATAGGGCCTCTTGGGATGATGGAGGGATGAGAGCAGGGCGAGAGGGGTGGGGCGGCGATAAATGTATCGGACGAGTATCGAGGCGATAGGGAAGGGATCACTGAACAGGGGAATGAGCAAAACCCGACATTGACCGCATGCTGATTCAACGGAATTGAGGTTAGCTTTGGACCATTATTTGCTCGGAATTGACGAGGCAGCAATTAAAGTGCGGGCAACCAACGGAACTCACAGAACACAGGAGGAACCCAGTAACTCTAAGTCAAGTACAAGTAGACAATTGGGGAAGGAAGGATGTCAGAATGACAGAGAATGAGATGAATCGAAAGGGCGAAAGGGCAAAAGGGTGAAGAGAAGAGTGGGAGGAATAATGTGAGGTGAAATAGTACAAAGAATAGCGAGACGAGGTAGGAAGGTGGGTAGGGGGAAGGTGGCAAAGTGGTTCTGTTCCTGGGGGGGTGGTTGATCTCGGGGGTCAGCGCAACTTTAATCAGCAGGGGGGGG
>KZ825733.1:0-11749 GCA_003184685.1 Aspergillus indologenus CBS 114.80
AAACTAATTAAACTAATTAAACTAATTAAACTAATTAAACTAATTAAACTAATTAAACTAATTAAACTATATAAATTTACTAAATAATAGCTTTTTTAATAAATAATTAAAAATAATTCTTATTTTCTGTAAATACGCAAGTGCAAGTAGGCTAAGAACTAAGTCTAATTAGGAAATTTAAAAATAAATAGACTTATATATATTAAAAAGTCCTAAGCCCTCTTTTCAAGCCCACTGAGCGAAGCGAGGGATTAAGGCTTGTATTAAAACTAATTAATATAATTATTAGATTATTAATATATATTTTATAAAATATTTAAAAATTTTTAAAATTAATATCTATTTATTTTTAAATATATAAAACTAAATTAATAAATCTTATAATTATAATATAAAAGATTTTTTAATTTTAATATATTATAATAGTAAAATAATTATAGTATATATATTTTTTAAGCTATTAATAAAAATACTTATAAATATTTATTATTATAATATATATATATTTAGCTATTAGCTAAATAATACTATTTTATAATAAAACTAAATAAAGAATTTAATATAGTTTTTTTATTTACTTTTTATAGATCTACTACTATATATTTTTTTATTATTTTTATATTTATAATTAAATTAATTACTATTTTTTAAACTATAAAAATAAAACATATAATTAAAATATAGTTTTTAATAGAAAATTAAATATCTTATTAATAATTTTTTAATTTTATTTACTAATATAATAAATATATAATTTAAATATTTTAATATTTTTTTATTAATATTTTTAGCTATTATTTTAAAATATATTTACTATTTTAATATTAGATTTATTTAGTTTAATTTATATATTATATCTACTAATTATTTTTATAAAATAATAAATAGTTTTAAAATCTTTATTATATATAATTTAGTTGATTAGTAATATAATAGTATTTTCTAATATTAAGTATAAAAATTTATAGTTTTTAATTATTTTTAATTTTTTATTTAAATATTCTATAATCTTTTTATTACTAATTTTATTATTTTTATATTTATTATTTTAATACTAATAGTATTTTTAAATACTTTTTTGATTGATTGATTAATTAATTGATTTATTTATTTATATATATATATATTAGCTTTAATAGCTGAGTAGCGGCAGGTCCCAGTCTAGTAGTTAAGCAGACTGCTGGGATTTCTATATATAAATAAAATAATTAATTAGTTAATTTATTTTTTTTTAAATTCCTAACTTTTATATAATCTATATAGTTTTATATTATATATATATATTTTTTTTATATTATAAACTAGTAGTATTGGCAACTATTAGATATACTTATTTTTATATTTATTATATATAGTTTATTTTCTTTTTTTAGCACCTACTATATTTACTAGTTTACTATATAATTTAGTATTTAGATCTATTTTTAGTATTTTTTACTAGATAGTTTAAAAATCTTTAGCTATTATAATTTTAATATAATAAATAAAAACTTACTATTAAAAAAAGCCAGTTAATTTTTTTATAAAAGCTAATTAGTTATATTTTAAAAATATAGTTAATTAGTAGACTAACTAGTAGTTAGCAGTTAATCTATAGCTAGTAGTAGTTATATTTTAATAAATATAATATTAAAAATAATAATAGTTAGATTTTAGAATTAGTTTAGAAGTCTTATATATAGTATAAAATAAATTATTTATTTTACTATTTTTTTTAAAAAAAGATACTAAGAATTAGTAAATTTTTTTTTAATCTATAGAATACTCTACTAAAGAAAATTATATTTTAAATACTTAATAAAAATATATTTAACTAATTAAAATCCTTATTTATAAAAATATATAATTAATTTAGCAGCTTTAATAATATCTAGATATATATTTAAAGTAATTTTACTAGTTAATATTTAGATTAGTACTAAAGACTATGCCTGGTATAGGCCTGTATATAAACTAAAAGTATATTGATTCTCTGCTATATTAATAAGAATATACTCATCGCTGCGGCCAACCCACCACTGCGTGGTGGGTTGCCTGTACCTTACAAATAATTCCACCTCGCGGATAGTAAGAAATATATATAAAATATATGTTTTTAAATAAGCGTAACTCTATTAATTCTAGGAGTTAGATTCTAAGATTTAAACCTATAATTTCTTATAGACTAGACTATATACTATTAACCTTTTATATAAAAATATTATATATCTAAAAAATTAACAGTAATCTACTTTTTCTACAACTATAGTATCTAAATAATAGAAGAACTAGTTAAAAATATATTAACTTTTAATATACTAATTAATAGAGAAAAGTTTACTTAGTTTTATATTTAAATTTTAAATTATTATTCTAAGTTTATATAGAGTTATTTAGAAGTTTTCTAATTATCAACTATATAGCCTTTTCTATAATATTTTTATATTCTAAAAAAAAAGTACAGATTTTCTTTAATAATTAGATATTTGAAGTCTTTCTCTATATAATCTTAAAATTCTATATTAATATTTCTTAAATTAAGAAAGTTATTTAGATTTAAAAACAGTATATCTTTTTATCTGTAAGGAGGAATTATTTGTAAGGTACAGGCGACCCACCACCTGCGGTGGTGGGTTGGCCGCAGCGACGAGTAGTAGATATAGTAGCTGTATAAATTGCCAGCCTAGTTGGTCTTCTATTACTAATTAACTAAGATTTATAAATACTGCTGTATTATAAAAATTAGTATAAAAATTACTAATTAGTCCACAGCCCTAGACGGCAGCCTTAATATATTTATTAATAATTCTATTACTAATTATAATTTTATAGTCTAAAAACTACTAAAAATATATTTATTAGGTAAATATATATATATAGTTAAGCTGCTAGATTTTTTATTTAATAATTATTTATTTTAATTAGTACTAGGATTTAGTATAGATTTTTATAACAGCTTAGTTATTAGTAAAAATTATTAATAATTTAAATTTTAAAATATTTAAAATTAATACTATTTAAAAAATAATATTTTTATAATTAAATAGTTTAGGCTTTTTTTTAGCTAAAGTTAATACTAGTTTAATACTAATTAGTTCTATAAAATATACTATATAAATATTTTTATAGTTAATTAGCTTAGTTTAATTTTTATTATAAATTATTACTATAATATTAATACTATTAAAGTAGCTACTACTATTAGTATATATAAAAAAAATAATAAAAAATAATAAAATATATTAATAAAGAATTTTTTTAAAATTAATAATATTAATAGCTGAGGATTTTTATTATAAAAAAATTAATACTAGTTTAATAATTTTAATAAATAATAGTATATTTAGATTAAGCCTAAGATTTTTAGTAAAATAATATTTAAAATAATTTAATAATAATATAATTAAATTAAGTTTTAAACTACTAAAGCAGTATTTTTTAAAATTTAATTATTAAATAAGAAATAAAATTTTATAGTAGAATAAAAAAACTATTATTTAAAAATAGATATTTTTAATAATATATTTAATAAAAATCTATAGTAGTAGTATATTAAAATATATTTTTAAAATAGTTTTAGCAGTAGTTTAAAAAATATCTACTATATAATATAAAATCTTATATTAAATATTTTTAAAATATTTAATAATATTAATAATAATTTTTTAAAAATTTTAAATACTGTAAATAAATTATATAAAATATTTAAAAAATAATTAAAAAAATAGTATTATAATATATATATAATATAGATTAATTATTAATATATTTTAAATAAAACTAATAATTAATAAAAATACAGCTGTTAGCTAAATAACTTTAGTTTTTAATTAAATAAAATAAATATTTTTAGTAAATTTAGAGTTTAAAAAAACTTTAAAATAATAAAAATTTTATATTAGTTTAATTATTATATCTATAAAAATTAAAGGCTTATTTAATTATATAATTAAAAATATTTTTATTTAAAATAATTTATATACTATATTAATAAAACTATATTTTAAAAATAAAAATATTAAAATATATTAATATTATTATATTTTAATATAGTAGTAAAATATCTGTAGATAAATATAGTTTTTAAAAATAATATTTTTTTAAATAAATATATAAATATTATTAATATATTTAACTACTAGAATACAGCTGTCTATTAATAAAAATTTTAAAAAATTATTATTATAAAATAAATAAAAAATAAATAAAAGTAGTAAATCTTAGACTATATCTATTATTATATTTTTTTATTATTTTTTTTATATAATAATAGTAGTTTTTTAATTAGTAAAAAAAATAATTTAGTTAATAATTTTTATTAATATATAATATTTTTATAAATTATAAAATAAATATTAATATATTATATTATTATAGATATTCTAAATATTTATAATAAATAAACTAATTATTAAATAATTTATTTATTATATAATATAGATTTACTCTAAAATTAGATATAAAATATAATTATAAAATTTTTTTAATATTTATTTATATAATATTTTAAAAGTAGCCTAAAAGCTTTAACTATATAATTAATTTTAAAAATAATAATTAATTTAAAAACTTTACTAAATATATTAAATAAAATAATTAATTAATAGTTTTTAAATATAGTATAGTTGTTTTTATTCAGCTTATAAATAATAATAATAATTAATTAATAAAAATACTAAAAGTAATAATCTATATTTAAATATATATTAAAAATAATATCTAATTAATTTTTTATAAAAAAAAATTTACTAAAAAATTAGATTAAATAATTTATTAAAATTAAAAGCTTTTTTAAATACAGCTTACTAAATTATATAGTATATTTTATTTAGTATTATTTAAAATATTTTATATAATTTAAAATAATTAAAGCTATTAATATTAATAAAATTAATTATATTAATAATAAAAAATAAAACTTATTAAAAAAGCTTAGTTTTAGTTTTAAATTTTTTTACTAATTTTTTAGTTAATAATTATAATATAAAAATAAAAATAAACTATAAATCTTTATATATTTAGATTTATTAAATTAGATTTTAAAATCTTTTTATAAAATATTTTTTATTTTTTACTTTTTTTTAATATAGTTATTTTTTTTATTTAGTAGTTTATTAATATAGTATATTATAAACTTAGCTATAGATTTTATAGTTTATATAATAGTTTAATTTAATTTACTACTTTATTTATTATATATAGTATTTTAATTTTTTTATTTTTTTAGTATAGCTAGACTATATATAGTTTATAATAGTTTTTATTAATATAATAATTTTAATTATAATAGTTAGAGTTTTAATAAAATTTTCTATTATAATATTAATAGTAATTAATTAAATTAATTAATTTAAAATTAGCTTTAGTTTTAGATATTTAATTAATTTATTTTTATAAATTTACTAATTAATATTAATTTAATTTTAATATTTTACTATAAAAGTAAATACCGGACTAAAATTAAAAATAATATATATTAATATATAATTTATTTTTATTTACTAATTTTTTAAAAAAAGTAGTAGCTAAAATATTTTCTAAGCTACTATATAATTTATATTAGATTAATAATAATATAAATATTATTTTTTTTATATATAACTATTTTCTTTAGTAAAAATAATCTAAGATTTTTATTAATAATAATATTAAATAGCCGGCTGGCTATATTATTAATATAAATATATTTTAATAAATTTTATAATAAATAATATAAATTAAAATTATTAAAAATTATATATTTATTTAATTTTTATAAAGCTATAGTTAATAGATTAAATACTAAATTCTTTTTATATAAAAACTTTTATTTTTAGATTTAAATATTAGTTTAAATTTATTAATTTTATATTAATTATTATTTTTTATAAACTAATATATATTATAAATATAAATATAATTCTTTTCTAGAATCTGCAGTATAAAAGTACTAAAAAATCTTTATTAATATTAAATTATTTATATTTTTAAATTAATATATTTATTTATAAAAAAGTAGATATATAAAATAAATTTTATATTTAATATTAGTTTTATAATTAAATAAAAATATTTTTTTAAAGTTTAAAATATATAATTAATTAGCTATTATAATAGTTAATCTAAAGCTTTTAAATAATAATAAATTTTATATTTTATAATTTTTTTATTAAAAAGATATATTATAATATTATTAGATTTTTAATAATTTATTTATATAATTTTAAGCTGCTTATAATAGCTATTTATTACTAATAATTATAAAAACTTTAATAGTATTTGAAGTAAAAATATTAAATTTATTATTATTATTTTTATTTAATATAATAAACTAATTATAGTATTAATAATAATATTAGATTATAAACTTAGATATATATATAATATTATTAAAATTAAAATTAATATAGTATTAATTAGTATAGTTTAGATAATATTATTTAATAGATTTTAATTATAGATATTAATTTTTATAATTTTTTAATTATTTTTTTATAATAATATTTTAATTTTTTATTATAATTAATATTAATTATAGTTTTAACTTCTATAGTTAAAATAATCTTTAGTTTTTTTATAATTAATTTATAATAATTTTTATTATAAATTATTATTATTTTAAATTTTATTAAACAGCTATAAATATATTATAATTAAATAAGTTTAAAACTTATTTTAAAATTAGTTTAAATAATAGTATTATTATTATTAATAAAATATTTAATATATAATATAAAAGTATTTAGCTAGTACTATTAAATAGTTTTTAATTAATTTTTTTTATATAAATATAATTATAAATAAAATATTTTAATCTATAGTTTATATATTTAATATATATTTTATTATTTTTAAATATATAGTTTAGTAATTTAAATAAATCTATATAATATATATAAATCTAGTTTTTTTAATAGTATTATTTAATATAATTATATTTTTAGTATTTAAAGTACTATAAAAGCTGCTAATTATAATTATAATAACTAATATTAAAATATTTACTATTAAATATAAAATTTTTATAAAAAAAATATTTACTATATTTAAATTATTAAATTTAATTATTAGTATAAAAAGCTTATTTTTTTTAAATAATAGTTTTTTAAAGCTGTATTTAGCTAATATATATAATTTTAATAAATATTACAGCTAAACAGCTAATATTAATAGTTTTAATTTTTTTAGCTAAAATCTTTTATTATTTTATAGGATTTTTATAGCTAATATAGCTAATATTTATATTATATATTATAATTAAATATTTATATTATTTAATTATTTTATTTAAACTAAAAATTTTAATTTAAAAAATCTATATATAAATAAAATATTTTAAATTTTTAAAATTATTAGCTGTAAAAACTATATTACTACTAGATAATATAAAATCTATTAAAATTTTATAGTAGATAATTATTTTATTTTTTATATTAATAATATTTTTATTAATATAATCTACTAAGATTTTATTATTATAGTATAGTAAATTAATTATAGTATTTATAATTTTTTATATATAAATAATAAAACTTTTAATAAAGATTAGCTATATTAATAGATTATTTAAATTTATTAATTTATTTATAATATTAATTATATTAGTTTAGATTTTAATAAACTAATTATTAATATATAATCTAAAAATAGTAGTTATAACTATATAATAAATAATATTAATATATAATTATATTTTAAAAGCTATTATAAATACTAAAACAGCTATAAATCTAAAATTAAAAATATTTATAATTTTAATAATCTATAATTACTAATTTATTTATATTTAAAAAATATTTTTAATTTTTTTAAACTTTTTATAAAAAATATTTATTAAAAGTATTTTTATAATTTAACTAATAAAATTAATAAAATTTTTAATTAGTAGAAGAAAAATTAATTTAGATAAATTATTAATTATTTTTTTCTACTTTTTTTTAAATTATTTAAAAATATTATTAATAGCTATTATATATATATATATAAATTTTTATAGTAGTAGTCGGCCCTAATTTAAAACTATATTAGCTTTTTAAAAGATATTTTAAATAATATTAAGCTATTATATAACTATAAAAACTAAAAAACTGTTAAAAAGTAATAAATTAATTAAAAAGAGAGTTAGATATGACTTTTTTTTCTAATTAATAATTCAATAGTGGCGTGCTGTTTGGTGTAGCTGGCGCGGTTTTTGGGCGATATCCTCCTAATATCTGCTAAGTATAATTATTAGTTTATTAAATTAAAAATATTCTATTTTATATAAATATTATATAAGCTGTATTATTTTATATAGTCTACACCTTGTAATCTTCTATTTATTATTTATATTAACTATTTAAGTACTGTTGCTATTTTAAAATAAACTATATTTAATACTATTACTATTAAATATTTAAATTTATATTTTACTTATATATTATAGTATATATAGTAATAGAAATTATTAATATTCTACTAATCTAGAATCTTAAATACTATTATAAATACTTTATTAAAACTTTTATATTTTAAAGATATCTAGTATATTACTAAGAATAATCTTAAGAATATTCTAATTAATATATTTATATTTTTTATATATTTATTCTTTATATCTCTATATTTAAAAATATTTATATTTATATCTACTAAATTTTTTATATTTTATATTATTTATATTTTAGAGCTTAATAAATTTTTTATATATTATATTTATAATAAATATATATCCGATATCTATATATCTAAAATTATTATTATTTTATAATCTAATTCTAATACTATATTACTATATTTTATAGATAATAGTCTTTTATTTATAATAAAATATATTACTTATAATAATTCTAATAAATCTACTATATTTAATATATCTAAAAATAATATTAAAAATAATAATATTATTTTTAAAGAGCTCTGGCTATATATTCTATATTTAATTATATTTAAAGTTTTTTATACCGTTTATAATAAATATAATTATTAAGGCCTTAGTAAGTATATAGCTAAATTAAATAATTTTATTATATACTAAATTTAGAAACTTTTAAATAACTATATTCTTTAATATTTTATATATCTAAATAATTATATTTATAAGTATTAACTCTTTAATTAGTTATAATTAATTTCTATATTTATATTACTATTTTAAACTATAATAATAGACTTTATTATTGCCTTGCCTATATTAAATATATATAACTAATTATTTATTATTATTAATAAATTTACTAAGCGGCTTAGTCTTTTATCTAGAAAATTAATATAAATATTTTAATAATAAAAAATTACTTTTATTAACTATATATAATCCTATAATTAGAGTATATTATATTACTTTATATTTAATAAAAACTTTTACTTTATATTAGTATTCTGGAAAAAACTATTTATATATATAAAATATTACTAGTTCTATTTTATAGTAGTATATTTATAGATTAATAGTTAATCTAAATATATAATCTAAACTATAGAAATTATAATATACTATAAAACTATTTAAAATATTTAAAACTAGACTACTATATTTTTTAGTATTATTATTATAATTAATTTTTTACTATCTGCAACTACTAGTTAGTCGCTTTACTATTTTATATATAAAGTATTTTTAAAATATTTTTAGTCTCTTATTAAAAGTATTCTATATTAAGTTAAATATTCTAATATTTCTTATATTAATCTAGTTATTCTAAAAAATATAGTATTTAAAAATATTAATATATTATAGTTCTAGTTAAAATTTAAAATTATTATTCTATACAAGGCGATTCCGAAGCTGTTTTTTTTTTATATATTAAAAAATATCTATACTGTTAAAGATATCCAAAACTTTATATACTGCTTTAATACTAAAAAAATACTAAAATATATATTAATCTATATAAAGAAGATATACAACACCAATTATAAATCTATTTATTTTATCTTTAGTAATAAAGTATATTTATATTTCTATAAAAAATATATTTTATCTACTATATCCGGCTAAACTAAAAAGAAGTTATTATAATAGTATACTAGCTTTTTTTTATTATTAAAGTTGTCGATTATTATATATATCGCCTCTATTTATTTAACTTATAGTATATCTATTCTATTATATTTATTATATGGCTAAAGCCTACTCCTATTAGAACTAATTTATATAACTATATATTTACTAAATTATCTTATATTATTAATAAATATTTCTCCGGTAATAAAGATTATTAAAAAGTATTTAAAATTTTTAATAAATATACTATTTATTATAGCCGATATTGTATATTTATTATATAGTATTTTATCCTTTAGCTTAGATATAGTTTTAAAAATAATATATAAATATATATATCTAATATTACTGCAGATAACTTAATTAAAAAGTTTAAAAATTATTATATTTACTTCTTATTTTCTTACTATATTTAATATATTAAATATTTATATTTTTTTTATATATTTTATCTCTGTATTTTATACCGCTATAACTTTATATCTCTATATCTTTATATCTTTTTTATATCCAGTATTTTATATCTTATATACTATATTAAAGCGTTTTTATATATTTAAAACTATAATATATTCTAGACTATTTTTATATTAACTATATTAATTTATTTATATATATACTTCTAAGAATATTAGTCTTAAAGACTAATATCTATAATAAATATTATATATATTAATATTCTACTGTTCTATTACTTACCGTCTTCCTTACCGCCTAAGTAGAAGAACTTCGGTTTTGCTAATTCTTCGGACTTCCTCATCTTCCTTAACTTAATCAACTTACTTATTTATGAACTTCGTCTTATTCTACAATTTATTTTTATATAAAAAAAATAAAATTAATAAAATCTATAATTATCATATAAAAGATCTTTTAATCTTAATATATTATAATAGTAAAATAGTTTTTATAGTTCTTTTTAATAGGCTATTAATAAAAATAAATAATAAAATTAAAAATACTAATATAATAATATATATAAAATATTTATAATATATTTTTTTATATAAAAACTAGATATAGATTAGATTTAGTTTTTTTATTAGCTTTATAAAGATTAATAATAATATAATTTTTTAAATTAACTATTAGTAATTTTCTATACTATAAAAATAAAATATAATAAAAGTATATAGCTAATAGTATAAAATATCTTACCTATAGTATAAAAAGATTTAAATATTTTATTTATAATATTTTAATTAGTTTTAGAAATATAGTATATATATAGTTTAAATATATAATTTTTGTATTATTTTTAAAAAAAAATATATAGCTAATACTCTTCTAAAATATTAGTAACTCTAATATTAAAACTATTAGGCCAATATCTATACTATTATATAAAAAAATATTATTATTTAGTTTAAAAAAATATAGCAGTCTTAGTTTTGGTCTATTTTAATTAAATTTTTTTTATTAGATTAGAAAAAAATTATAATTTTAATTTATATAATTTTTATTACAGAATTCTGCTAACTAGTAGAAATATTTAGTTTAATTACTTTTATTTATATTTTAATTCTAATAGGCTTATTTATAGACTGTTTTTACTAAAAAAAATTAGTATATAAATAAAATAATTAAATATTTTTAAAAGAATATCCGGCTTAATTTAGATTAATATCTAATTTTTAAAAATTTTTAAAAGTTTTTTTTTATATAAAATTAAGATTTACTAGTACTGGAAAGCTGCTTAGTTAATATTCTACTAAAAATTTTTTAAAAAAAATTAAATATTAATTAAAATTATTACTAAAAGCAGTAATTAATATAAAAAAAATTAAAAAAAATCTAAAAAATATA
>KZ825734.1:0-11505 GCA_003184685.1 Aspergillus indologenus CBS 114.80
AGTTTATTTAGTTTATTTAGTTTATTTAGTTTATTTAGTTTATTTAGTTTATTTAGTTTATTTAGTTTATTTAGTTTATTTAGTTTATTTAGTTTTATCTAGTTTTTTTTAAATATTTTAGTTTATTTAAACTATTTTTAACTTTTTAGACTATTTTTTTAGACTATTAAAAATTTATTTTTTTTATATTTTTTAATTATTTTTTAACTAATTTTTAACTAATTTTTAACCTAAGATATAGTAGAAAACTATTTTTATCTTTTTTAGTACTTTTCTAATTCGGAAATCAGCTGACTATATTTTTTTAATTTTTTTTAATTTTTTTTATATTAATTACCGCTTTCGGTAATAATTTTAATTAATATTTAATTTTTAGAAATTTTAATAGAGTATTAACTAAGCAGCTTTTTAATACTAATAAATCTTATTTTTATATAGAGAAAAACTTTAAAAAGTTTTTAAAAATTAGGCGCTAGTCTAAATCAGGCCGGATATTTTTTTAAAAATATTTAACTATTTTATTTATATACTAATTTTTTTTAGTAAAAATAGGCTATAAAGTAGCCCGTTAAAATTAAAATATAAAAAAAAATAATTAAACTAAATATCTCTACTAGTTGGCGGAATTACATAATAAAAACTATATAAATTAAAATTATAATTTTTTTCTAATCTAATAAAATAATTTAATTAAGACGGACTAAAACTAAGACTGCTATATTTTTTTAAACTAAATATTGATATTTTCTTATATAATAGTATAGATATATTTTAAAATATATAGAAATAACTATAAACTATACTGTATATATAGATATAATAATTTTTTTAGTTTTAATAATTATTTAAATTAGAATAATAAATTCTTAATATCTATAAATAATAGCAGTTTAATTCTTATAGTTAAAAATAATATCTTTATATCTAATTATATTATATCTAATAAAATAATTAGATTAAAGATCTTTAATTAAATATACTTTAAATATAATATAGGCAAATACAGAGATATTAGCGGAATCGGACTTTAAAATACTAATAATATTAGATATTAAAATATTAAGATTAGTAAGATTATTAAATACTTAAATAGTTAACTATATAATAGATATAGAATCGATATATTAAAAAAAATATATTTTAAAAATAATATATTTTTTAGCTTAATATATAAATCTAATACTAGTAATACTAAAAAATATTCTTATAAATAAGATATTAATTCTAAAAAAATAGACTAAGTTAATATTTATAATAGTAGACGAGTATTCTATATCTAAATATATTAATATATATTTATATATATAGTTTAAATTAACTTATACTATTATAGATCTCTATATATATAAAGATATTCCGGATATTATATCTTTTATATAATAATCAGATTCTATAATATTATTAATATAGTATATAGTTAAAACTATATCTATAGACTTTATATTATATATCTTAATATATTTATAGAGTATATTTTTTAATAGAAATAATATAGTATAGTTTATATAAAAAATAGAAAAGATATCTAACTTAGTAAATAAAGAATCTATAATCTTATTATTTTTAATAAAATAAATATTTTAATTATTTTAGATAAAATAAATATTAATAGTATATATTTTGTTATAGTTGTAAAAAATATTTTTAGACTTATTATATAGATTAATAAGATTTTTAAAAAGTTTTCTAATAAAGCTGATAAGCAGCTATAATATATATTTAAAATATTTTATATACTATATATTTTCTATATATATTTTTATATAGAAAAATATAGTTAAATTAAAAATTATTAAATTAATATAAGAAATTAGAATATTTCTATAGCTTAGGTAATATAGAATTTATTGCGGCGATATATATATAATAATTATTATAATTATTATAGTTATTGTAATTATTATAATAATATAACTAACTATACTATTTTTAGACTTAATAAGACTAATTCTATATCTATTAATTATTCTGATTCTAGCCTTCTTCTTAGTCTATATTCTAAAGCTGGTTTTAAGAATACTACTGGAAAAGATATTATTTCTATTACTATTCTTATTTTTAATTTTTTTATTTATATAGTTAATATATCTGCTGATTTTACTAACGCGGCTAGTAGTTTAACTGCTAAGATTACTAAAAGAAAATATTACAGTTTCTATACTATTAATTATTTAAAAAGTATAATATATATCTATATAATTAATTATTTCTCTTATTATATTTTAAAATATTAGTATTATTTCTTATATCTTAGGAATAATAATTTTTATAGGCTTATTCTTAACTATAACTATAGAATACAGATTAATAGAACTTATTATAAAATGTATTTTTTTTATAATATAAATTAAATTTTTCTAGTTATACTACTGTTTATTAAGTTGTTTAAAGAACTATATAATTAAAATATTTAAAATAAAATATCTTATACTATTATATAAATATAGATTAAAATAATTCTATATATAGATAATCTAGTTAAGAATATTATTTATTTATACGGTATAAGTATAGTATATAATATTTTAAATAAACTATTTTATATAATAATCTACTTAGATATTAAATAGATTATAATATTTACTATTAAGTTTATTTATAAAACTAAATATATTAGATTTAAATTATTTTTTTAACTTTTTTAGCTATTTTTTACTAAAACTAATTTTTACTATAAAATATTTTTTTATTTTAATTAAGCTAATAGTATACTATATAAAAGCAGTTTTTTATAGATATATTTAAAGATTTACTTTAACTACTAGTTCTTTATAGTATTTAACTATATTATAAAAATAATTAAAAAATATATTTATATTTTTATAGTATATATTATAATTTATTTACTTTCTTATTTTATTACTAAATATATTAAAATAAAAATAATTAATTATCTTAGACTTTAACTTTTTTAAATACGCGGCGTAGATAATATATTTAAAATTATTAAAATAAAAAAATTTAAAAAGATTTCTAGATATTTTATTATTAGAACTATTAGAACTACTACTATTAAAAGAATTGCTAGGCGGATTATTAGATAGTTTACTACTATTATAATATATACTATAAAGATTAATATAATAAAAATTAATATAAATAATATTCGGATTTTAGATATTAGGATTTAGAATATTATTTCTAAATATAGTAAAATATACTAGTATCTATTATAACGCGGTATTAATATCTTATTTTTATTCTTATATCTATATTTATTACTATATTTTAGATTAATATTCTTAACTAGATTAATTTTAAATTTATTAAAATACTAAAGTATTAAAATAAATAGTAGAATTATTTATAAAACTAAATAAGTCTTAAGGATTTTAATAGATATTAAATATAATACTAAATCTATTATTTTTAGAAATATTATATTTGGAAGTCTTAAAATTATATAAAAAATATATATAGCTAAACTATAGTTTATTCTAGTTAATATATTTAAAATATAGATATACTTTAAATAGTAATATAGTAAAACCGGAGAAATATATACAAGTTATTAACTGTAAAACGTTCTAGATATAAAGCCTATAGAAGTAGAATAATAAAACAACTTAATATTATATATTTAGAGAAGTTTATTATTTTTAATAATTAAACTAGAAATAGAATATTTTAGAGACTATATAAAATATATAACAGTAGTAGAAGAAAATATTAATATTTTAATTAATATATATAAAATAATTAGTATAGCAGAAGATAAAACTAATAATTATATAGTTAAATATAATTATATATAACTAAATAATTTATTAGGCTTAGTAAAACTGTTTAAAAGATATTAGAAATAAGAATTATAACTTTAATTTATATAGAATTAGTCGGTAAGAAGATAATTAAACTAATTAAAAAAAAATTAATAAGACTTTTATATAAAATAGATTAATTAATATTCTAAACTTATAAATATAGTTAATATTTTAAAAATAAAAAAGTAGATGTTAAAAATATAATATAATAGATATAATATAATATATTTTTATTAAAATATTTTTTAAATGTGCTAAATAAATCTTTATAAAACTAAATAATTTAATAGACTAATTCTAATATTAGTAATACTATAAAAATAAGAATATAATTAGTTCGGAATCTATAAATATAATATATATAATATTAAAAATATAAGAAGCAGATATAGAAACGGAAAACAGTATAATAAATATAAATAAATAAAAAATATTAATATAATAGAGAAATAGAGCAGTCTAGAATATAATATATTAATATATTAAAATAAAAATATAATAAATAAATTTTAAGTAAAATAAAATTAAAATAAATATAAATATATATATATAAAGACTCGGCTGGCTAGTTAAATATCTAAAATAGATTTTAATAAATTAAATAATTAGAATAGGGCTCTACAGATTAAATAATCTATAAGTAAAGATAAAATAAAAAAATTAAAAATATAAAAATTATAGTAACAGACAGAACTATAGATATAAAATATAAAAAAAAAACTAATAGTATTAAAATAAAGTATCTGTAATAGCTAAGATAGTAAATAAATATAAAAATATAAAAAATAATTATATTCTTTTAAAGGTATATAGAATATATATCTAGATAGCCAAAAGATATACTACTATATATAAAGATTGCTATATATAATAAATTAAGTTTATAATATTTTTAATTATAATAATTAATTAAAAAAAAAGTTAGGAAGTTTAAGAATACGGACTACAGAAAGTTCTGCTGCTAAGGCGGTTAGAAAGGCGGAACAGGACAGAAGGCAGAATACTATTATAGGTGATTCCGCAGAACGTCACAAATATATATATAAAAACTATTATTAATAAATTTAATAAAATTACTTAGTAAGTTTTTAAAAATATTAATTATAAAAAAGTTTAATATAAATAAAAAAATATAATTAATGTAAATAAATATAAAAAGATATTTTTAATAAATATAGAGTAATCTGTATATAAATATTTAAAGCTGTTTATAGTAAAAATATTATAAAATATATTATATTATTTATATAATATCTGTTTTAATTTATATAATAATTTAATAAATATACTATATATACTATTTTTTAAAAGCTTTTAAATAGTTTAATATATATTAGTTTATATAGTTTAATATTAAAAAAAACTATAATAAGATTAAAATTATATAATATTTAACTAAGTATACTAGTAAAAATAATAAATATTTTAAGACTGATATTTTTTATAACTATAGTATAGATCTTTTTTATATAGTAGTTTTTTTAGTATACTGGCAAAAATTTTTAATAATAAAATATATTTTATATATACTATTATATTTAATTTTTTATATTTATTTAAAAAATAGAAGTTTATACTTATATAGATATAATATTATATAAACAATATTTTATTTAATCTATTACTATATTTTATAATAGACTGCTTTATACTATTTTAATATTTTAATATATATTATAATATTAGTATAGCTAATAAAAATATACTTAATATTTTATAATATTAATTTTTTTATAATAAAACTTTTTTTGTATTTTAATAGATTATTAACTGGCTATATAGTAGTAGTATTAAAAAATAAAATATAAATAAGATAAGTTTTAATAAGTAAATTATATAGGATATTAATAAAAAGATCTAGATTATTATTAATATTAATAATATATAATTATAGTAATTTAAATATTATATAAAATAGTTTCTATATATAAATTAAATAATAGAACAACTATAGTATAGTTTCTGCTGGTACTAGTACTAAAAATATATTTTTAATAATTAAAAAATCTATAATTATTAATTAATTGATAAATTTATTTATATATATATATATCAGCCCTAATAGCCAAGTAGCGGCAGATTCCAGTCCGGCAGCTGGATAAGCCGCCAGGGTATTAAGTTTATATATAAATAAAATAGTTGGCCAGTTAGCCTGTTTTTCTTTTTAAATTTCTAACTTTTATATAGTTTATATAGTTTATATAATTTTATATTCTATATAATTTTTTTTAATTTATAAACTAGCAGTATTAGCGGCTATTAGATATATTTATTTTTATATCTATTATATATAGTTTATTTTTTTTAACCGGCAGCTACTATACTTATTAGTTTACTATATAATTTGATATTTAAATTTATTTTTAATATTTTTTATTAAATAGTCTAAGAACTTTTAGCTATTATAGTTTAAATATAATAAATAAAAATTTACTATTAAAAAAAACTAATTAATTATATTTTAAAAATATAGTTAATTAATAAATTAATTAGTAGTTAATAATTAGTCTACAGCTAATAATAGTTATATTTTAATAGATATAATATTAAAAAAAATAATAGTTAAGCTTTAAAATTAGTCTAGAAGTCTTATATATAGTATAAAATAAATTATTTATTTTATTATTTCTTTTTAAAAAAATATTAAAAATTAATAAATCTTTTTTTAGTCTAGAAAGTATTCTACTAAAAAAAATTATATTTTAAATATTTAATAAAAATATATTTAATTAATTAAAATTTTTATATATAAAAATATATAGTTAATTTAGCAGCTTTAATAATATTGAAATATATATTTAAAATAAGTTTACTAATTAATATTTAAATTAATATTAAAAATTATATCTAGTATAAATTTATATATAAATTAAAAGTATATTTATTTTTTATTATATTAATAAAAATATAATAAATATAATAGCTGTATAGATTATTAGTTTAGTTAATTTTTTATTATTAATTAATAAGTTTTTATAAATATTACTATACTATAAAAATTAGTATAAAAATTATTAATTAATTTATAGTTTTAATAATAATAGTTCTAATATATTTATTAATAAATTTATTATTAAATATTTTTTTATAGTTTAAAAACTATTAAAAATATATTTATTAGCTAAAAGTATATATATAATTTAGCTAATAAATTATTTATTTAATAAATATTGATTTTAATTAATACTAAAGTTTAATATAAAGTTTTATAATAATTTAATTATTAATAAAAATTACTATTAATCTAGACTTTAAAATATTTAAAATTAATATTATTTAAAAAATAATATTTTTAAAATTAAATAGTTTAGAATTTTTTTAACTAAAACTAATATTAATTTAATATTAGTTAATTTTATAAAATATATTATATAAATATTTTTATAGTTAATTAGTTTAATTTAGTTTTTATTATAAATTATTATTATAATATTAATACTATTAAAATAGCTGCTATTATTAATATATATAAAAAATAGTAAAAAATAGTAAAATATATTAATAAATTCTTTTTTAAAATTTAATAATATTAATAGTTAAGGGCTTTTACTATAAAAAAACTAATACTAATTTAATAACTTTATTAAATAATAGTATATTTAAATTAAGCTTAAAATATTTTATAAAATAATATTTTAAATAGTTTAATAATAATATAGCTAAATTAATTTTTAAACTATTAAAGTAGTATTTTTTAAAATATAATTATTAAATAAAAAATAAAGCTTTATAGTAGAATAAAAAGATTATTATTTAAAAATAAATATTTTTAATAGTATATTTAATAAAAATTTATAATAGTAATATATTAAAATATATTTTTAAAATAGTTTTAGTAGTAATTTAAAAAATATCTACTATATAATATAAAATCTTATATTAAACAAGCCTTAATCCCTTGCTTTGCTTAGTAGGCTTGAAAATAGGGCTTAGAGCTTTTAATATATATAAATCTATTTATTTTTAAATTTTCTAATTAGACTTAGTTCTTAGCCTGCTTATACTTGTATATTTGTAGAAAATAAGAATTATTTTTTAATATTTATTAAAAAAACTATTATTTAGTAAATTTATATAGTTTAATTAGTTTATCTAGTTTTATCTAGTTTTCTTAGTTTTATTAGTTTAATTAGTTTAATTAGTTTTCTTAGTTTTATTAAGTTTTCTTAGTTTAATTAGTTTTCTTAGTTTTATTAAGTTTTCTTAGTTTTATTAGTTTTATTAGTTTTATTAGTTTTATTAGTTTTATTAGTTTTATTAGTTTTATTAGTTTATTTAGTTTATTTACTTTATTTAGTTTATTTAGTTTATTTAGTTTATTTAATTTTATCTAGTTTTTTTTAATATTTTAGTTTATTTAAACTATTTTTATTTTTTTTAGTACTTTTCTAATTTAAAAATTAGCTTATTATATTTTTTAGATTTTTCTTAATTTTTTTTATATCGATTACCGCTTTTGCTAATAATTTTAATTAATATTTAATTTTTAAAAATTTTAATAAAGTATTAACTAAATAGTCTTTTAATACTAATAAATCTTATTTTTATATAAAAAAAAACTTTAAAAAGTTTTTAAAAATTAGGCGCTAATCTAAATTAGACCGGATATATTTTTAAAAATATTTAATTATTTTATTTATATATTAATTATTTTTAATAAAAACAGTCTATAAATTAGTTTATTAAAATTAAAATATAAAAAAAAATAATTAAACTAAATATCTCTACTAGTTGATAGAATTATATAATAAAAACTGTATAAATTAAAATTATAATTTTTTTCTAATCTAATAAAAAAAGATTTAATTAAAATAAATTAAAATTAAGACTACTATATTTTTTTAAACTAAATAATAATATTTTTTTATATAATAATATAGATATTTTTAAAATATTTAATAATATTAATAATACTTTTTTTTAAAAATTTTAAATAGTACAAATAAATTATATAAAATACTTAAAAAGTAATTAAAAAAATAGTATTATAATATATATATAATATAAATTAGTAGTTAATATATTTTAAATAAAACTAATAATTAATAAAAATATAGCTATTAGCTAAATAGTTTTTATTTTTTAATTAAATAAAATAAATAATTTTAATAAATTTAAAGTTTAGAAAAATTTTAAAATAATAAATATTTTATATTAGTTTAACTATTAAATTTATAATAATTATAAATTTATTTAATTATATAATTAAAAATATTTTTATCTAAAATAGTTTATATACTATATTAATAAAATTATATTTTAAAAATAAAAATATTAAAATATATTAATATTATTATATTTTAGTATAGTAGTAGAGTATCTATAAGTAAATATAATTTTTAAAAATAATATTTTTTTAAATATATAAATATTATTAATATATTTAATTATTAAAATATAATCTTTTATTAATAAAAGTTTTAAAAAAATAGTATTATAAAATAAATAAAAAATAAATAAAAATAATAAGCTTTAAGTAATATCTACTACTATATTTTTTTTTTATTTTTTTTATATAATAATAATAGTTTTTTAATTAATAAAAAAATAATTTAATTAGTAATTTTTACTAATATATAATATTTTTATAAATTATAAAGTAGATATTAATATATTATATTATTATATATATTTTAAATATTTATAGTAAATAAACTAGTTATTAAATAACTAATTTATTATATAATATAAATTTATTTTAAAATTAGATATAAAATATAGTTATAGGATTTCTTTTAGTATTTATTAATATAATACTTTAAAAATAGTTTAAAAACTTTAATTATATAATTAATTTTGAAAATAATAATTAATTTAAAAGTTTTATTAAATATATTAAATAAAATAAATAATTAATAATTTTTAAATATAATATAGTTATTTTTATTTAAGATATAGATAATAATAGTAGTTAATTAATAAAATTATTAAAAATAATAATTTATATTTAAATATATATTAAAATTATTATTTAATTAATTTTTAATAAAAAAAAACTTATTAAAAAATTTAATTAAATAGTTTATTAAAGCCGGAAGTTTTTTTAAATATAATTTATTAAATTATATAATATATTTTATTTAATATTATTTAAAATATTTTATATATATTAAAATAGTTACTATTAATTTTAATAAAATTAGCTATACTAATAGTAGAAAATAAAATTTATTAAAAAAATTTAGTTCTAATTTTTAAATTTTTTATTAATTTTTTAATAAATAATTATAATATAAATATAAATATAAACTATAGATTTTTATATATCTAAATCTATTAAATTAATTTTTAAATTTTTTTTTATAAAATATTTTTTATTTTCTACTTTTTTCTAAATATAGTTATTTTTTTATTTAATAATTTATTAATATAATCTATTATAGATTTAGCTATAGATTTTATAATTTATATAATAGTTTAATTTAATTTATTATTTTATTTACTATATATAATATTTTAAATTTTTTATTTTTTTAATATAATTAGATTATATATAGTTTATAATAATTTTTATTAGTATAGTAGTTTTAGCTATAATAATTAAAATTTTAATAAAAATTTTTATTATAATTTAATAATAATTAATTAAATTAATTAATTTATAATTAATTATAATTTTAAATATTTATTTAATTTATTTTTATAAATTTATTAATTAATATTAGTTTAATTTTAATATTTTATTATAAAAATAAATATTAGGCTAAAGTTAAAAATAGTATATATTAATATATAATTTATTTTTATTTATTAGATTTTTTAAAATAAGTAGTAGCTAAAATATTTTTAAAATTATTATATAATTTATATTAAATTAATAGTAGTATAAATATTATTTTCTTATATATAATAACTACTTTTTTTAATAGAAATAGTCTAAGATTTATATTAATAATAATATTAAATAATTAGTTAACTATATTATTAGTAAAAATATATTTTATTAAATTTTATAATAGATAATATAAATTAAAATTATTAAAAATTATATATTTATTTAATTTTTTTAAAATTATAGTTAATAAATTAAATTTTAAATTTTCTTTTTTATAAAAGTTTTTATTTTTAGATTTAAATATTAGTTTAGATTTATTAATTTTATATTAATTATTATTTTTTCTAAACTAATATATATTATAAATATAAATAAAGCTTTTTTTAGAATCTATAATATAAAAATACTATAAAATTTAAATTAGTACTAGACTATTTATATTTTTAAATTAATATATCTATTTATAAAAAAATAAATATATAAAATAAATTTTATACTTAGTATTAGTTTTATAGCCAAATAAATTAATTAAAAAAATTATATCTAATTTTTTTTTAATTAATTTATTATTTTTTAATAGTATTTATAGCTTTTATAATTATATAATAGTTTAATATTATTTAAAATATTTTTTAAAAAGCTAATATAGTTTTAAATTAAAACCGACTACTGCTATAAAAATTTATATATATATATAATAATTATTACTAATATTTTTAAATAATTTAAAAAAAAGTAAAAAAAATAATTAATAATTTATTTAAATTAATTTTTCTTCTATTAAGTAAAAATTTTATTAATTTTATTAATTAAATTATAAAAATACTTTTAGTAAATATTCTTTATAAAAATTTTAAAAAAATTAAAAATATTTTTTAAATATAAATAAATTAGTAGTTATAAATTATTAAAATTATAAATATTTTTAATTTTAAATCTACAGCTATTTTAGTATTTATAATAATT
>KZ825735.1:0-11403 GCA_003184685.1 Aspergillus indologenus CBS 114.80
CTAATAAAACTAATAAAACTAATAAAACTAATAAAACTAATAAAACTAATAAAACTAATAAAACTAATAAAACTAATAAAACTAATAAAACTAATTAAACTAATTAAACTATATAAATTTACTAAATAATAGTCTTTTTAATAAATAATTAAAAATAATTTTTATTTTCCGTAAGCGCACAAGTGCGAGCAGGCTAAAAACTAAGCCTAATTAGAAAATTTAAAAATAAATAGATTTATATATATTAAAAAGCCCTAAGTCCTCTTTTTAAGCCTACTAAGCGAAGCAAAGGATTAAGGCTTATTATTATATTACTAAATTTATACAGTTAAAATAAGCTAAACTAGTTTTTTTTTATATATAAAGTTCTTCTTCTCTTCTTTTTTTTTTTTTTTTTATAATTATTTTTTCTATATCTATTAGTACCAGCACCAGTATTTTTTTTATTATTACTATTTTTTTTTAAGTAGTTATTAGTATATCTACTATATCTGCTATATCTACTATATCTATTATTATTTTAATTTTTTTAACTATTTTTTTTTATTTTTACTATACTAATCTTTTTACTACTAAAAATATTATTAAAATACTTAAAAATTTAGATACTATTATTAAAAAGATTACTATTATTTTTACTAGTTTTTTAAAATTTTTAAAAATTATTATTAAAATTTTTAAAATTTTTATTAAAATTAAAAATCTTTATAAAAAGCTGGTTGCTGTAGAAAAAAAATAAAAAAAATAATTAATTTATTATTTTTTAGTTTTAATAGCTGTTTTTAGTAAGTTTTTTTAAATTTTTTTTATTTTTAAATAGAATACTAACTATTTAATAAATAATAGAGAAAAACTAAAAAAAATAGAATTACTAGAAAGAATAAAAAAAATAAAATAATTTTTAAAAAATTAATAGCTAATCCTATTATCTATAATTTTTTTTAATAAATTAAATTATTTTTTAGTTATTAAAATAGATATTAATTTAATATATTTAAAAATAAAAAAAGATATATCTAAATATAAATATTATTAAAATAGAAAAAAAATATAGTACTAGTTTAGCCGGTTTAGTAGTAGCGGATAAAATATAATAATAGTAGTTTTTTTATTATTTAATATTTATTTTAATCTTAGCTGTTTATATATTATAATAATATATTTATTAAATTATATAAAAAAATTTTAAAATATATATAAAATTAGGATTTTAATTAAATTTTTTAATTTATATTTAAAGTCTAGATTTTTAAATATTATATTAAAAAATCTTAATTTTAAATTAATCTTTTATATAGCTTCTAAGGCCCTATTAAACTATTAATTTTAATTAGTTAAATTTAATTTAAAAAATAAATTAATATTAGATTTATAGTTTTAGAGCTAGATATTTAATATTTATTATTTAATATTTATTTTAATTTTAGCTATTTATATATTATAGTAGTATATTTATTAGATTATTTAAAAAAAGTCTAAAAATTTTTTAATTATAATAAAAAAATAGTAATTATTTTAAAATTATATTCTAACCTAGAGGACCCGGAGTATTAAACTTTAATACTATAAAGTAGAACTAAATATACTTTTATAATTAGCTGAACAAGTCTTAGTAAAAGATTTAATATTACTTTTTTTTAAAATTAAATATCTACTTATTTAATTTATTTAATAAATTAAAATTAATATAGATTCTATTTAACTTTTATTTATATTAATTAATTAAAAAAAACTTTAAAAATATTCTTTATTATAAATATTATTTAAAATTAAAGTTTTATAGTTTTTAATAAAGTATAGATAGCTAATAAAATAAGAATTATTATTAAAATAAAATAATTAATTTAGTTTTTATTTTATCCGCTTCCGCTTTAGTTTTAGATATTTTAAATTATATATTTATATCTAATCTTTTTATTTAAAATTTAAAAAGCTGTCTTTTTAAATTATTTTTCTTTTAACTTTTTTTTTTTTTTTTTAATTATATTTTATCTATTAATCTATTTATAATATAGTATTTTTTATAAAAAAATATATTATTTTTAAAAAATTATATATAATACGCCGCCGCTATTAATATAGTAATAAATAGTTTTAGTTTATAAAATCTAAGATTATATATATTAAATAATAAAAAAAATAAAAGTACCGGGCCCAGCAGCTGTAGAAATAAAATAAAAAATATATTATTAATAAAAAAAAAAAATAAAAAAAAAATATATATTTATACGGAGCGCCGCCGGCTGGGCTTAATAAATATTATTAATTTAAATATATTTATTATACTATATAGTTAATTATTATTATTAAAATTTATTTAAAAGTCTATAGTTTATTTATATTTTTTTATTACTAGTACTACTATTAATATTTTAAATATCTACTATACTAAGTATTTTTAAACTTTTAAAAATCTATTATAAAATTAGATTAAATTTTAGAATTTATAAAGCAGCTTTATCTAATTTATAAATAAAATCTTATCTAATATTTTAAAATTTATATATAATAGCTTTAAAATAGTTAAATTATTATTAACTATTAATAAGATTATTTTAATATTTAATTTTACTATAATAAATTAAAATATATTATATAATTATAACTACTGGCGGAGAGTTTTTAATTAAAAAAATAAATTTTTTAACTAATTTATTTTTAATAATAAAAAATTTATCCGATAAACTAAGATAACTAAAATTAATAAAAAATCTAATAAAAATTTTTATATTAATTTTTTTTATCGACTATTTTAAATTTTTTTTCTATTATTTTATATACTAATATAACCGGTATAATTAATCTTTTTTATATCTACTATATATCTAGTTATTAATTAATTTTCTAAATTATATAAATAATTTTAATATATTTATTATAAAAGATTTAAATATAGTAAAAACTATACTATTATTTTTAACTAATAAATCTTTTTATAATAAAACTATTATTTTACTAAATTAACTTAGCTATAACTATATTTTATTATTATTATTAAATTAATATTTTTAAAAAAATAATACTATTTAGCTAAAGCTTTTAAAAAATAATTTAAAAACTAATATTAAATTTTAATAAATAATATTTAATTCGGGCAGTTTTTAAGTAAATAGTAATTAATATTTTTTTTATTTATATTTTTTATTAAATTATATTTTAAATATTTTTAATTTAGAGCTATAAATATATAATAGAGTTTATACTCTAATTTATAAAATATATTTAAAATCCGGATTTTAAATATTAGATATTTTTTAAAATTTTATTTTTTAATTAATAATCCGATAACTAGTAGTATAAATAAGCTGTTAGTATTTTTTAAATATTATTTAAATTATTTCTACTACTAGTTTATAATTATAATTAAGTACTATTTTTTATTTAACTATTTTTAAATATATTAATATAATATTTAACTTTTTTTTTTATCTTTTTATAAAAATATTTAAAATTACTATTTTTTTTTTATAATAAACTTTATATAATAGTATTTATATATTATTAAAGTCTTAATACAGCAACTATATTATTTTTTAATTTAGTATTAGAGTCTAGTATTTAATTATTTATTAAAATTCTATATAAAAGTTAAATAAATTATATAGTATTTATATAATATTTAGCCTTTTTAATTAAAATATTAGATTTTATAACCTAGAATTATTTATAAGTATTTATTATCTTTTTAAATAATTAAATATTTATTTTTTTATTATTTTTTTCTATTTTTAACTTTTATTTTTAGCTTTTATTTTTTATTTTTTTTAAGTTTTTAGATTTTTTTAGATTTTTTTTAACTTTATAAGACTTTTTTTAACTTATTTAAACTTATTTTAATTTATCTAGACTTATCCCGACTTATTTAGACTTATTTTAACTTATTTAGTTTTTTTTTAATTTTTTTAAACTTTTTCTAACTTTTTTTTAATTTTTTTAATTTAATTTAAGTTTTTTAATTTTTTCTACTAATTTTTAACTCTTTATAGCTATTATTTTATAAAATAACTATATTTTTAAATTTCTATTTATTTTTTTAAAGTATAGATTTTATACATCTAATAAAAAAAAGTATATAGTTTATTATTATCTAGTCTACTACTTTTAAATTTACTTTTATTTAGTTTACTACTTTTTAGTCTTTTATAAATAAAAATAAAAATATATTTATAATAGATCTTATCAGCGCCGCTAAATATTTAATAAACTATTTTTTTATACTTTTATTTATAAAGTCTAATCTATTTTTATTTAGCTTATTAATATTACTATTTTAATATCTTTTTTTTCCACCTTTATTATTAAATTAAATAATTATATTATTATTAAAAAAACCGAAAGTATTAATTTTCTGTAAACTTTTATTAAAATATAGAAAAAAAATAATATATATAAAAAAATCTATTACCGAAAGTGTAAACAGACGCGTAAATAAATATATAAAAAAAACTACTAAATAATCTTTATAAATAAGATTTTTATTATTATAATAAAATAAATCTTAAATTTTAATTATTATTATTATTTTATTATAATATATTTTATTTTATTAAAATTATATACTTAGCCAGATAGCCTCTAAATTAGAATTAATATATTATTAAACTATATATTTAGTAGTAATTTCTATAGTAAATACTAGCTTTATACCGCTTTAATCTATTATAAATTTTATATAAAATTAAGACTCTAACTAATCCTATTAATTTATATTTAGAGTTAAGATTTTTAGATATTAAATTAAAAAATCCTAATTTTAAATTAATCTTCTGTGTAGCCGCTGAGGCTTTATTAAACTATTAATTCTAATTATTTATATTTAGTCCGGGGGACGGATTAATACCGGGTTCTAACCTAGAGAACCCGGAGTATTAAACTTTAATACTGTAAAGTAGAACTAAATATATTTTTATAATTAGCTAAATAAATCTTAGTAAAAGATTTAATACTATTTTTTTTTAAAATTAAATATCTACTTATTTAGTTTACTTAATAAGTTAAGATTAATATAGATTCTATTTAACTTTTATTTATATTAATTAATTAAAAAAAACTTTAAAAATATTTTTTATTATAAATATTATTTAAAATTAAAGTTTTATAGTTTTTAATAAAATATAAATAACTAATAAAATAAGAATTATTACTAAAATAAAATAACTAATTTAGTTTTTATTTTATCTATTTCTACTTTAGTTTTAGATATTCTAAATTATATATTTATATTTAATCTTTTTATTTAGAATTTAAAAAGCTATTTTTATAAATTATCTTTTTTTTAACTTCTTTTTTTTTTTTTTAATTATATCTTATCTATTAATTTATTTATAATATAGTATTTTTTATAAAAAAATATATTATTTTTAAAAAATTATATATAGTATATTACTATTATTAATATAGTAATAAATAGTTCTAGTTTATAAAATCTAAAATTATATATATTAAATAGTAGAAAAAGTAAAAGTATTAAATCTAGCAGCTGTAAAAATAGAATAAAAAATATATTACTAATAAAAAAAAAAATAAAAAAAAAAAATATATTTATACAGAGTACCGCCGGCTAGATTTAATAAATATTATTAATTTAAATATATTTATTATATTATTTAATTAGCTATTATTATTAAAATTTATTTAAAAATCTATAATTTATTTATATTCTTCTATTACCGATACTACTATTAATATTTTAAATATCTACTATACTAAATATTTTTAAGCTTTTAAAAATTTATTATAAAATTAGATTAAATCTTAGAATTTATAAAGCAGCCCTATTTAATTTATAAATAAAATCTTATCTAATATTTTAAAATTTATATATAATAATTTTAGAGTAGTTAAATTATTATTAATTATTAATAAAATTATTTTAATATTTAATTTTATTATAATAAATTAAAGTATATTATATAATTATAACCGCTAATAAAAAACTTTTAATTAAAAAAATAAGTTTTTTAACTAGTTTATTTTTAATAATAAAAGATTTATCCGATAGACTAAAACAGCTAAAATTAATAAAAAATCTAATAAAAATCTTTATATTAATTTTTTTTTATTAACTATTCTAAGTTTTTTTTTTATTATTTTATATACTAATATAACCGGTATAGTTAATTTTCTTTATATTTATTATATATCTAGTTATTGATTAATTTTTTAAATTATATAAATAATTTTAATATATTTATTATAAAAGGCTTAAATATAGTAAAAGCTATACTGTTATTTTTAGCTGATAAATTTTTTTATAATAAAACTACTATTTTATTAAATTAATTTAGCTATAACTATATTTTATTATTATTATTAAACTAATATTTTTAAAAAAATAATACTATTTGGCTAAAGTCTTTAAAAAATAATTTAAAAACTAGTACTAAATTTTAATAAATAATACTTAATTCGGGCAGTCTTTAAATAAATAATAATTAATATTTTTTTTATTTATATTTTTTATTAAATTATATTTTAAATATTTTTAATTTAGAGCTATAGATATATAATAAAGTCTATATTCTAATTTATAAAATATATTTAAAATCTAGATTTTAAATATTAAATATTTTTTAAAATTTTATTTTTTAACTAATAATTTAATAATTAGTAGTATAAATAAGCTGTTAGTATTTTTTAAATACTATTTAAATTATTCCCGCTGCTAGTTTATAATTATAACTAAATACTATTTTTTATTTAATTATTTTTAAATATATTAATATAATATCCGACTTTTTTTTTTATCTTTTTATAAAAATATTTAAAATTACTATTTTTTTTTTATAATAGATTTTATATAATAGTATTTATATATTATTAAAGTTTTAATATAGTAATTATATTATTTTTTAGTTTAGTATTAGAGTCTAATATTTAATTATTTATTAAAATTTTATATAAAAGTTAAATAAGTTATATAGTATTTATATAGTATTCGGTTTTTTTAATTAAAATATTAAATCTTATAGTCTAGAATTATTTATAAGTATTTATTATTTTTTTAAATAGCTAAATATCTATTTTTTTATTATTTTTCTTTATTTTTAACTTCTATTTTTAGCTTTTATTTTTTATTTTTTTTAAATTTTTAGATTTTTCTAGACTTTTTCTAATTCTGTAAAACTTTTTTTAATTTATTTAAACTTATTTTAATTTATCTAAATTTATTTTAACTTATCTAAACTTATTCTAATTTATTTAGACTTATTTTAATTTATCTAGATTTATTTTAATTTATTTAGTTTTTTTTTAACTTTTCTAAACTTTTTCCAACTTTTTTTTAATTTTTTTAATTTAATTTAAATTTTTTAATTTTTTTTATTAATTTTTAATTTTTTATAGCTATTATTTTATAAAATAATTATATTTTTAAATTTCTATTTGCCTTTTTAAAATATAGATTTTATATATCTAATATTAAAAAAAAGTATATAGTTTATTACTATTTAATTTATTATTTTTAAATTTATTTTTATTTAGTTTACTACTTTTTAATCTTCTATAAATAAAAATTAGAATTTATTTATAATAGATCTTATTAGTACTGCCGAGTATTTAATAAGCTATTTTTTTATATTTCTACTTATAAAATTTAATCTATTTTTATTTAATTTACTAATATTATTATTTTAATATCTTTTTTTTCTGTTTTTATTATTAAGCTGAATAATTATATTATTATTAAAAAAACTAAAAATATTAATTTTTTATAAACTTTTATTAAAATATAAAAAAAAATAGTATATATAAAAAAATCTATTGCCGAAAGTATAAATAAATGCGTAAATAAATATATAAAAAAAACTATTAAATAATTTTTATAAATAAAATTTCTATTATTATAATAAAATAAATCTTAAATTCTAATTATTATTATTATTTTATTATAATATATTCTATTTTATTAAAATTATATACTTAACTAGATAGCCTCTAAATTAGAATTAGTATATTATTAAACTATATATTTAATAATAATTCCTATAGTAAATATCGGCTTTATATTATTTTAATCTATTATAGATTTTATATAAAATTAAAACTTTAACTAATTCTATTAATTTATATTTAAAATTAAGATTTTTAAATACTATATTAAAAAATTCTAATTTTAAATTAATTTTTTATATAGCCGCCGAGGCTTTATTAAACTATTAATTTTAATTATTTATATTTAATTTAAAAAATAGATTAATATTAGATTCTTAATTTTAAAGCCGGATATTTAATTTTAATAATTTAATATTTATTTTAATTTTAAATATCTATATATTGCAGTAGTATATCTATTAGATTATTTAAAAAAATTTTAAAAATCTTTTAATTATAGTAGAAAAGTAGTAATTATTTTAAAAATCTATTTTATTTTATATTATAAATAAGAATATAGCGGCCTAATTAAAAAGTTATATATATATTTTTACTATAGTTTTTAAATCTATTTTTATTCTAATAATATATATATAAAGTTAAGATTTTAATTAATTTTTTTAATTTATATTTAAAATTTAAATCTATAAATATTATATTAAAAAATTCTAATTTTAAATTAATTTTTTATATAGCTGCTAAGATTTTATTAAATTATTAATTTATAATATAATAAAATTTATCCGGCTAATTTTAAATCTTTAATTAGTTATATTTAATTTAATAAATAAATTAATACTAAATTCTCGGCTTTAAAGTTGTATAATTTACTAAAACTTTTTAAATATTAAAAATTTTTATTATTAATAGTAGCTTTATAAAAAATATAAAATATTTTAGTTAAATTTATATAATATTATTTTTAAACTACTAGTTTTTACTATAATTAAAAAAAAATAAATAGAAATTTTAAATAATTTTATTTTAATTTTATATTTTTTTTCTTTAACTTTTATAATAGATTTTTTTAATATATTATTAATTTTTTAAATTTAAAAAAATACTTATCTAAAAAATAGTACTAAAATAATATTATTAAATTTATTAAAGTTAAAGTATAACTTTAATTTTATTTTTTTTTTTATTATTTTTACTATTAGTATTCTTTTTACTATTATTATTAGTATAATTATTTTTATTAAATCTTTTAACTACTGTAATTAAAATAGAAATTCTAAAAATTTATTTTAAAAAAATTTTTAAATTAATTATAAAATAAATAGTAATAATTATAAATACTACTAAAATAATAGTATATTAAATTTATATTATTTTTTACTTATTTTTTACTTAGTTTTTATTTATTTATATACTATTATTAATTATAGCTAATTATTTTTTTAATTAAAGTATTATTAGATTATTATTATATTATTATTTTATTATTATTATATTATTATTATATTACTAAATCCGCGCGGTTAAAATAGATTAAACTAGTTTTTTTTTCTATATATAAAGTTTTTTTTTTTTTTTTTTTTTTTTTTTTTTTTTTTTTATAATTATTTTTTTTATATCTGCTAATATCAGCGCTAGTATTTTTTTTACTATTATTATTTTTTTTTTTTTTAGTAGTTATTAGTATATTTACTATATTTATTATATCTACTATATTTATTATTATTTTAATTTTTTTAATTATTTTTTTTTTTTATTTTTATTACGCCGGTCTTCTTACTATTAAAAATATTATTAAAATATTTAAAAATCTAAATATTATTATTAAAAAAATTACTATTATTTTTACTAGTCTTTTAAAACTTTTAAAAATTATTATTAAAATTTTTAAAATTTTTATTAAAATTAAAAATCTTTATAAAAAGCTGATCGCCGTGGAAAAAAAAAAAAATAAAAAAAATAACTAATTTATTATTTTTTAATTTTAATAATTATTTTTAATAAGTTTTTTTAAATCTTTTTATTTTTAAATAAAATACTAACTATTTAGTAGATAATAGGAAAAAACTAAGAAGAATAGAATTACTAGAAAAAATAAAAAAAATAAAATAGTTTTTAAAATAATTAATAACTAATTTTATTATCTACTATTTTTTTTAATAAATTAAATTATTTTTTAATTATTAAAATAGATACTAATCTAATATATTTAAAAATAAAAAAAAATATATCTAAATATAAATATTATTAAAATAAAAAAAAAATATAATATTAATCTAGCCGATTTAATAGTAGCGGATAAAATATAATAATAGTAGTTTTTTTATTATTTAGTATTTATCTTAATTTTAGCTATTTATATATTATAATAATATATTTATTAAATTATTTAAAAAAATTCTAAAATATATATAAAGTTAAGACTTTAATTAAGTTTTTTAATTTATATTTAAAATCTAGATTTTTAAATATTATATTAAAAAATTTTAATTTTAAATTAATCTTCTGCGTAGCTGCCGAGGCCTTATTAAATTATTAATTTTAATTAATTAAATTTAATTTAAAAAATAGATTAATACTGGATTCTCGGCCTTAGAATTAGATATTTAATTTTTATTATTTAGTATTTATTTTAATTTTAGCTATTTATATATTATAATAGTATATTTATTAAATTATTTAAAAAAAATCTAAAAATTCTCTAGTTACAGCGGAAAAATAGCTATTATTTTTAAATTATATTTTATTTTATATTATAAATAAAAATATAGCAGTATAATTAAAAAATTATATATATATTTTTTACTACTATTTTTAAATTTATCTTTATTTTAAAAATATATATATAAAATCGGGACTTTAATTAATCTTTTTTATTTATATTTAAAGTTTAGATTTTTAGATATTATATTAAAAAGTTTTAATTTTAAATTAATTTTCTATATAGCTACCGAGGCCTTATTAAACTATTAATTTTAATTAATTAAATTTAATTTAAAAAATAGATTAATATCGGATTCTTAATTTTAAAGCCGAGTATTTAATTTTTATTATTTAATATTTATTTTAATTTTAGCTATTTATATATTATAGTAGTATATTTATTATATTATTTAAAAAAAATTTAAAAATTTTTTAGTTATAGTAAAAAAATAGCTATTATTTTTAAATTATATTTTATTTTATACTGCGGATAAAAGTATAGCAGCGCAGTTAAAAAATTATATATATAATTTTTAATATAATTTTTAAATCTATTTTTTAATATTTAATATTTTAATTATCTATAGTTTATATTTTTATATTTTTAATTACTATATTTATTTATTTAATACTTTTATAAAGTTTTATTAATATAATAAAATTTTTTAATTATTTTAGATTTTTAATACTATAAGCCCCTCTGCTAATCACCGATAAAAAATTTTAATAAAATTTTAAATTATATTAAATAAAATTTATATTTTCTATATAGACTGCTGCTTATAGCTAAAGCTTAATTATTTATTAGCTTTATTAGCTTTTTTTAATCTATTTTTTTCTAATATTTACTAGTTATTTAACCGGGTTTAG
>KZ825736.1:0-10823 GCA_003184685.1 Aspergillus indologenus CBS 114.80
GGGGGGTTTGGGGGGTGCTGGTGCTGGTGCTGGTGCTGGTGCTGGTGGGAGGGGGGTCTGCGGGTGCGGGTGCGGGTGCGGGGGTTGTGTTTGTGGTGGTCATTGTGGTTGTGGGTGTGGGGTGGTCGGGCATTTTGGTTTGTCTGTTTGTGGAGGGGAGGGTGAGGGTGGTTTGTAGTGTGGTTGGTAGTGTGGTTGGCTTTGATGATGGTGTAGTGGAGAGGAGATGGGAGGTTGAATATAGCGTAGCGCTGCTGGGGAGGTTGGTGGAGGGGGTATGGGTTGGGTATGGGTATGGGTATATCCTGGTCAGATGCATGTGATTTATAACTTACTCTCCGTACTCGAGGTAGGGTGCTCCGGTGTAGGTACTGTACAGTACATCGTTCTTCAGCTTAACATATGTTGTCAATTGAGGACTATACTGCTTTGCTATACTGCTTGCATATAACCACTAGAGTAGTTCCACCGGATTGTTTACTTAAAGGCCATGAATTCACGATTCGAACCATGGACAGGAACAGGAACCACCCGCCCCGCCCCGCCCCGCCTGCCTCGCCTTTACCCTCCTATCTACAGTACACAGCACACAGCAATCACCCATCCACCGAGTCCACGATACCCTGCACCTGCACCTGCACCTGCACCTCGATCGTTGTATCAGCAACAAAGGATTCCTAGCGCACAATTTCAGCCCCCAATCCACTTTCTAGTCTACACCTAGACTACTCAGTAGTTCCCACGTCCAGAGATATCGGAAGTACCCGGCCTTAAGCATAAACTCCGACCACCACCCCATACACAACCGTATACATATACTTAGTATACACCCCTCCCTCCCCTCCCTCCCCTCAAGCCCCCCCCCCTCATCATCCCCACCAAACCCCCCAAACCCCCCAAACCAAAATGCCAACCTACCTCATAACCGGCGCATCCAGCGGCCTCGGCGCCGCGCTGGCCTCCTCCGCCCTCCGCGCCGGCCACACCGTGCTCGCCACCGCGCGCAACCCCGCGCAAGCCACGCTGCCCCCCCACCCCAACCTCACCTGGCTGGCGCTGGACATCACCGGCCCCTCCACCCCGACCACCCTGGCGACCGCCCTCGCCGCCCACCCGCCCGTCGACGTCCTCATCAACAACGCCGGCTACGCCCTGCTCGGCAGCATCGAGGACACGACGCTCGCCGAGGTGCACGCGCAGTTCGACACGAACGTGTTCGGGGCGGTCCGCGTGCTGCAGGCCGTGCTGCCGGGCATGCGGGCGCGGCGCGCCGGCACCGTCGTCAATATCTCCAGCAGTGCCGGGCTGGACGGGTTGCCGGCTTGTGCGGTGTATGCCGGGAGTAAATTCGCGATGGAGGGTGAGTATACTATCGTATCGTATCGTACCGGATCCCTGTTCTTTCCCCGGGGGGGAACGGGATTGGGGTGAAGTGGGACTGGATGATGGGCTAGGCTAATGGGTTTGCTGCGCAGGAATGTCCGAGAGCCTGGCCAAGGAACTCGCCCCCTTGGGGATCCGCGTGCTGCTGGTCGAGCCCGGGACGCTGCGGACCGGGTTCTGGGCCGCGTTTGTGGAGCCGGCTGCGGGCTTGAATCCGGAGTATGCGGGGACGCCGGTGGAGGCGGTTCTCACCAGGTTCAGGGGGAATCGGACGGGGGAGGCTACGGGGGGCTCTGATCCGGGGAAGGCGGCGCAGCGGATTGTTGAGGTCGTGGATGGGACGGGGTTGGGCCGGGGGAAGGATGGGCTGTTGCGCGTGCCGCTGGGCGAGGATTGTTATCGCCGGTTGCAGGCGAAGGTGGAGGCCTTGCAGCAGAATCTGGAGCAGATGCGGGAGATTGCGCATTCGATTGGGTTTGAGGAGTAGAGGTTGGTGGTGGGTGGGTGGATAGGTGCGATTGAGGTTGTTGGGAGTGACCAGAGTATATACATGGTGAATCCTGGGCGATATACCAATTCCAATCCGAAGGCATAGATCTCTGTCCAGGTTAATCCTCAGCCTCCTCCTCCATCTCTTCGATCTCTTCGATCTCTTCCATCTCTTGGAAGTACTCCCGCCATATATCCAACCGATCTCGCCCCTCGTCCTCCCCCGCCCCCCATTCATCCCATTCATCCCACCCCCCCAGACTCATCAGATGCCGCATCGTAGGCCGCCCATGCGGACAGTTCCACGGCTTGTCGATCGTGCCCATGTTGCGCACCACCCGCTGCATCTGCTTCGTCGTCAGGTTCTTCCCGATCATGATGCTCGACCGACACGCCCGCATGGCGAACATCTTCCGCACCTTGGTCGGGCGGGGCACTTCCTCGCTCCCGCTCGTCGCGGGCATCTCCGACAGCAGCACGATCAGCTCCTCCAGGTCGCGCTCCCCGAAGACCACCTCCTTGCTCAGCGGCAGCGACACCAGCCGGCAGCGGCGGCCGATCGGCTCGTCCCCGCTGTCGTCCACCTCCACCACGAACCCGTTCTTCTCCAGCGCCGCCTGGTTCTCGATCACCACCTCCTCCTCGACCGCCGTCAGGTCCAGTTGCTTGGGCCGCACCAGCCGCTGGTTCTGCACCACCGTCTCCGCCTGCAGCCGCTCGAAGTTGTACTTCTCGTCCGAGGCGTGCTGGTCGATGATGAACAGCTCGTCCTTGTGGGCGCCGGCGCCGGGTCGAATCGCCAGAATGAACCCCAGGTTGAACTGTCCGATGATCCGCATCCGCGCGAAATCGTCCTTGCTGACCGTCAGGGACAGTCGCTCTTCCGCGGTCGCCTGGGTTCCCGCCACCTCGGCTGGGTTCTGAGTAGTGTCGGCTTCCGCGCGACGAAGGCAGGTCTGGAGTTGGCTGAATCGGGATTGGATCTTGGGTAGGGAGCCGTCGACGGTGGTCACGAGCTGGACCGTGGAGTCGCGGTGCGCGGCGCCCTTATTCATTTTGATGGCCCGCTTTTCGCTGTTGTGCGGGAGGGCGGCCTTCTCTTCCGCTTGCTGGATCAACCGCTGCACTTCGGCCTCTTCGTGTTGCTTCTTCTCTTCCTCGGTCATATGCTCCTGCGCGGGTTGTGTGGTAGCTTCCTTCTCGTCGGTTGCCTCATCTGCGTCGGCGTCGGAGTGTTCACTTTCATGGTCGGAGTGCGCAGAAGCTTCAGAGCCGGTCTCCTCCATCTGCTCTGCATCATCTTCCTCCATCTCGTCTACTTCGGCATCCTCTTCCATCTCGTCTTGCTCTTCGACTCCGTCAGAGTACTCATCCTCAATCTCCTCATCCCCTTCACTCTCGTCCTGCGCCAGCTGAGACCCCGGAGCGGCGAAGTCGCGCATGTGTTTGCCAAAAATACTCGGCCGGGACGGCGTGTGTATCCGCCTCTTCCTGGTAGAGCCGCTTGGCCCGGTGGAGTCACTGAGTCTCTTCTTCGGGACACCACTTCCTATCACGGAGGTGACGGTCCGGTTACCAATGGTGATCGTGGCGATCTCGGCCGGCATGCGTCTGGGCCGCATGCGATCGAAGGCGTTCTGCACGATACTCGGCGTTTCTTCCGGGATCTCTGAGTCCTGTGTCGAGGGAATCGGAGGACTTAACGGAGCGACCGCTTGAGAGTCTTGTGCAGAGCCACCAGGCACTTCGTCCTGCGAATTAACCGTATCGCGAGACATTGGTGGCGTGCTGCTCTGCCGCACAAAGAGCTCGTTGTCTTCTTCTGCCTCTTCCGACAAGTCAGGCTGAGACTGTGGTTCCGCAGACACAGCTTCTTGTGTTTCATTCGAAGCCTCGTCAGCGGGCTCTTCACGAGTCCCTCCAGCCCCGAGTCCACTCAAGAAGCTCTTCATCCGATCCTGAGCGTTGGTTTGCACTGCACCCTTCGTCTTGATCTGTGGCTTGTCCCCGTCCTCCTCCTCCACCACCTCCTCCTCGCCCATCTCAGCATCATCCGCAACCGCCCGACCAGAACCCAGACCCTGCAACCGCGACTGCCTCCCCGCGGCCACCACCTGCGCCTGCGGCACCGTCTGCTCGGCCCTCTCAAACAACTCCACCAGCGCCCTCTTCAACTCCTCAATCAACAGACCCGCATCATGCAGCAAGATGGTCCGCTTATCCGGCGACACATTCACATCGTACGCCGCCGTATCCATCTCCAAGTCCGCAAACACAAACGGCGACTGCGCGACATTGAACGAGCGATAGACCTCATTAAACGCCTTGGCGATCTGCGGCAGCGCACAGGGCCGCGCATTGACAAAGAACATCTGGCGATCGGGCGTCTGGCGCCCCTCCCCGACGACAGGCCGGGAGACATGGCCGCGTACCGCGATGCCGCCCGCAAACTCCAGCCGCAGCTCCAGCGGAATCAGCGCCGCCAGCGTCTTCGCCCCGTACACGTTCGCCAGGTTGGCCTTGGTCGTGGCGTTCCCATTCGTGCTGAACACCACCACATTCCGCTGCGCGGCGCCGCTTTTCCCCGTGGTCGTGGTGTTGTTGCGCACGCTGAACCGCACCCCCGTGCTGATGCACGCGTACGCATGCAGCAGGCTCACGACCTTCCCGTACTCGCGCTTGAGGTTCTTCTCCAGCTCGCGCCGCCGCACCGGCAGGCCCCGGAAGATCTGGGCCACCGCCGCGGTCGTGCCCTTCGGTCCCGCCACGAGCGTCGTTTTCTGGAGCCGGCCGGACGGCGCGAAGTCCAGCCGCGTCGCCTTGGGCGCCTGGTGCGCCTGGGCCGTCACGACGTGGAAGCTGGACAGCGCGCACAGCGACGAGAGCGCCTCGCCGCGGAAGCCGAAGGTGTGCAGCGTGTTCAGGTCGGTGAAGGTCGAGAGCTTGGAGGTGTGGTGTTTGAGCGCTGCGTCGGCGTCCGCGTCCGCTTGAGCATTAGCAAATCCATCCAACTCGGGTAATCCAGTTCCCTATCGTAGCATGATGCAAGTCAACAGGGGGCAGGGGGTCCCACCCAAACTCTCATAGTTCTCCGGCGCGATCCCGCTGCCGTTATCTTGGACTTCGATGAGATCGAGCCCGTGGTTCTTGAAGCGCACCTCTACACCCGGGAAAAAAAAAAACCTTTGGTCAGTATAGTCCCTTGCTGCAGCGTCGAACGTGTCTAAATTCAACGGATAGTAGGGAGGGGTAGGGGCCGCACCGATGGAGGTGGCGCCGGCATCGAGGCTGTTTTCGACCAGCTCCTTCGCGACGGAGCAGAGGTCGGTGATGACTTGGCCGGATTGGATTTGGTGGACCTATTTTTTTTTGGTGGTGGTGGTGGTTAGAGATTTGCTGTTGTTGGAAGGGGAAAGGGGAAACGCACTGAGCGGGCCTCGATGGCCTTGATGGTCGCCATGTTCATGCCATGACTATACAGTATTGTTTTGGAGGCTTCTGGGGAAACTGGACGGAGGTGATACGGTGGTACGTACTCCACGCGCGTCGGCGGTCACGGTCACGGTCACCCACTTTACGCGACCCGGATAACTAATCAGCCCGCCCGCCCCGCTATCTATACTGCAGTATAGTATGCTGTGTGCTGTGTGCATCAGCTACGCGCGCCTACGTATAAAGGCAAATGTACTGAGCAAAATACGACCCACTGTTGAAATCATGCATACTCGTACCAGAAATATATACAACAAGCACAGAACAACGAACGACAAAATCGCTAAGCAACGCTCAACGCCAAAGAATACGCGGCTATACTACATACACTCACTCTCCTTAATAGGTATCGAAGCGGTCGGGCAGAACCACCGGGGCAATCAAAGTCCACAGGTAGATCGCGTAACACACCCAGGCGCTGATGATCTTCACCCAGCTGGCCCAGTAGGTGCGGCCCACGGGCGCAAAGTCGTCGGCCGCCTCGGGGTCCAGGTTCTGCGTGAGCAGCGTGGCCACCCAGGTGGTCGCCAGGAAGAAGATGATGTGGAACAGGGAGTAGTTGTACTGCGTCGAGCCCTTCTCGTCGTCCTTGGTGTCGTACTCGTCGGACTCGTCGTCGCTCTCGTCGAGGGCGCTGGCGGGCAGGCTGCCGCTGGCCACTGCCGCACGGAGCACCTCGGCCCGCATCTCCCGCCGGCTGCTGGGCTGCTGGGTCACGAGGCCGTGCTCGTTGTCATCGGACTGCAGCTGCGAGTAGCTATTCCCGCCCTTGGACCCCAGCGCGATCCCCTGAGTGGCCGCCCGCGTCGTGGTGTATGCGATCGTGGCCATCGTGACGATCGCGCCCAGCACAATGCTCGCGGTGCGGGTGCCCCGCGCCCGAATCAACGGGTTGCAGTGCCGGTCATCCGGTTCCATGGACACAGCTGACATGGTCAGGTACGTGCAGTAGACCGTCACCATCGCGGCCTGCGCCAGTCCCGCGCGGGGGTTGGACTCCTGCACGATGGGCTGCACCGAGATGATCGAGATGATCAGGAAGATGACGAGGTTGATCTGGAGGGCGAAGTCAGCAAGAAGGAACCGGACCATAAAATGTGCACAGTGCAAGGCGCTTACCGTAATCGCAGCCTGGTTCATGGAGCATCCGCTGTGGGCGAAGAAGACATACATCAGGATCGTCATGACGAGCGATGCCAGGTACATGCCCACGGTCGAGCCAATGAGCAGACCGCGCCAAGTCCGGGAATCCTGGTCCTCGATCTTCTGCAGGCAGATTTCGGCCCAAGAGTGGGCCAGGTCCACGAGGAGGATCAGCCCGAGGAGCAGGAAAAGCATGGCGCAGAAGAAGGCGATGTAGTGGCCATAGACGAAGAAGAACGATTCCGGGATGAAGAAGGACGTGACCACGAGGGCGAGCCACAGGATGATCTTCGGACCCCAGAACCCATTCTGCAGGACGGCACGGCCATCCTTGGAGGACCTCACCCCGAGCAGGGCGAGGGCGAGGATCAAGTGAAACAGGCCCAGACCGAAGTTGATACGATGCACCGCTACCCAGCCGTGACATTCCTTGCCATCACACCGGATTTCCATGTAGTCCAAGGTCATGTGCTGAAGTTTCTTGAGCGCCCAGGGCGTGAGCATGATCCAGGATACGATCGAGTTGAAGAGGAGGATGAAAGCGTAGGCAATTCTCGTCGCCATGCTGCGCGGTGTCAGTCTTCAATCCGCGTTCTCCGATAAGCATAGGCCATAGGTCTCACCTGTTCTGAAACTTGCCACATGCGCTACAGACTGCAGAACAGGTCGCAGCGCCGCAGCAGGAAGTCGCAAGGGTGATGAGCTGAGTCGCGATTAGTCGGGAGACGGGCGCTGAGGATGGGATTACGTACCGTGCTGGCGCTCGGGATTGCCAGCAAAGGCAGAGACAGAAGGGCACCCATGATGGACCTTCAATGCCTGTATGTCTTCTCGAGGAGTGTTTTGATATCAATAGCGTTGAACAGTCGCAGTACTGCAAGTGGTGAACAATAAGTGTAAGTCGTTTGTAGCAGGGACTGCAGACCAGGCAGGCAGCAAGTAACTAACTAATGTTAGCGGTTGGTTGTTGTGCCGCCGCCTTCGTCATGTGAGACTCACCGCCGGCATCGGAGAAATTGCCCGCGAACGGTCAGGCCCCCTTTTTGGGCCTTATCGGCGATAAGCGACTGGCCCTGACAAGAAGTGCGGAGTCGAGGCCGAGGATTACGAGTCCCCCCAGAAGACACTTGGAGCGAAGCAAAATCCTCCCCTCCCTCTGCTGTCGCTCATTACTTGTTCATTCTTTTTTTTTCGTGTCTTATCTTTTCTCTACTCGCTTGCACTCGTTATCCAGCTTTCTTTCTTTCCTTTTTCTCAATTGATTACACTGTCTACATTCATTTACCTCGATTGGCGCTGTCATATACTCCTAGAGTCCGTCCTAGGTGACCTATCTGACTACCACTAAGCTACAACTAAGTAGTCCCGTCCGTCTCCTTGCGTTCGGCCTTCTGTTCGGTTATCGTGACGTGATAACGTTTCTCTCCTGCACCATCCGTGGAACACTCCGAGTCGAGGCTACAAATAGACACTCGCTTTCTTGCGACCTCCTTCCCCACCTTTTCTTTGCATGTGAAGCCCGCTACCTGGCTTTCCTGGCGCAAACGGCACCCAAAGACTGCAAAATGGCGCCCTCATCGCATCAAACGAAGCGATTCATCTCCGTGATAGCAGCAACTGTCGTTGCGCTCGCCTGTGGGACGAATGTAGGTGTCCATCCACCATCTGATAAACCGTGCGCGCGAGTTCTAATCAGACCCAGTATGCATACTCCGCATGGGCGCCTCAGTTCGCGGAACAGATGAAAATCTCCGCAACGAAAAGCAACTTCATTGTAAGCAAGCTGCCTGCTGCTCTTCCAACTATGTCCATCGTGAGATTCACAGATTCCAGGGTGCTGCGGGAAATCTGGGCATGTATGCGTCAGGCATCCCCTTGGGACTGTTGACTGATGCTCGGGGCCCCCGTCTGACGACCTTCTTGGGAGCCATCACCCTCGGTTTGGGCTATTATCCCATCTATCTGGGTAGGCGCTGGTGTTACCTGTGGGGCAGAAGATCTCCTGCTAACTCCAGTCGATGAGCGCAGCACATGAGGGCGGGCCAGGCTCTCTCAGCACCATTTTCTTGGCTTTCTTCAGTTTCTTGACCGGCTTCGGCAGTGCCTCCGCATTCTCAGCATCTATCAAGACTTGTGAGTTCATGTTGGCTGTCCATTTTTGACCATGGGCTAAAACTCCACGATTGCAGCGGCGTCGAATTTCCCCGAGCACCGTGGAACGGCGACTGCGTTTCCGTTGGCGGCCTTCGGCTTAAGCGCCTTCTTCTGGTCGACGATATCGAGCGTTCTCTTCAAGGATGACACTGGTCGCTTTCTCCTCTTGTTGGCGCTGGGGACTTGTATTCTGAACCTGATCTCGATCCCGTTTCTTCGAATCCTCCCACCCGTAGACGCGTACATATCTCTCGGCCGAGACCGATCGCCCGGAGTGGAATCACGTCGGCTGCGCAAAGCGAGGTCCAACGAGCTGCGATCCGGCCATGACGATTCTGATGAAGCAGGTACGCAAAGATATACTATCTCTGACTCCCAAACCCCGGTCCATACCAGGTCGCAATCGAACGCGTCGAACCTTACTGCCCTCAGCCACAACCCCGATGTTAACGAGACCTCTTCCCTGGTACCCAAAGTCCCATTCAGAACGTCCCACGAATCCCTGCCTGAGCATGAAGGGGAGGAGCTTGAAGAGGATGCCATGTCTGATGTTGCCCCCGACTCACCTCATCCAGACGTCAGAGGCTTGGCGATGCTATCGAGGGTCGAGTTCTGGCAGCTCTTCCTGACTATGGCGCTGCTGTCGGGCATTGGCCTGATGACGATCAAGTTAGTACAATGATGACCCCGTTGACTGTGCATGAAGGCTAACTGTACACCAGTAACATCGGAAACAGCGTAAGACCTTCCTTTCGTCCGGTCCGGTGGGATGCTAACCTGCGCAGGCCAAGGCACTTTGGAAATACTACGATGACAGCGCAAGCTCGAAGTTCATCCAGCAGCGACAGGTCATGCATGTCTCGATCTTGTCTTTTGGCAACTTCACCGGTCGTCTCTTGAGTGGTAAGTGCTGACAGCCCACGCCCCGCCTTGGCTCATCCGCTCAACGCCTCTGTGTAACCTGCAGGGATCGGCTCCGATCTTCTGGTCAAGAAGTTGAACATGTCCCGCTTCTGGTGCCTGTTCATGTCCGCTCTCGTTTTCACCGTCACCCAGCTCGCTGGGTCGTCGATCTCGAACCCCCACCAACTGGCCATCGTGTCGGGCTTCACGGGCATCGCGTACGGGTTCCTCTTCGGCGTGTTCCCCTCCCTGGTGGCGCACAACTTCGGCATCAACGGCCTCTCGCAGAACTGGGGCGTCATGACCATTGCCCCCGTGTTCAGCGGCAACGTGTTCAACCTGCTGTACGGGCACACCTACGACCATCACTCCGTGGTGGGCCCGGACGGCGACCGGGAATGCCCGGATGGGCTGGCCTGCTACCAGGCAGCTTACTACACTACGTTCTTCTCCGGCCTGGCCGGACTGGTGGTGTGTCTGTGGACGATCCTGCGCGAGAAGCGCATCCACGGCGCGATGCGGAAGAAGCTCGAGCATGACCGACTGGCTTAGTGATGCGTTTCGGTGATACAAGTACCACCCACCGTGCCAGCTAGCCTCTGCGCCTTCTGACAAGGCTAATCATCCAGCCCGAAGGTTTAACCTACATGAGCGGTCATTTCTTCACTTTTCACGTATATAATACCCGGGGTCATTTCTATACGAGAAGTCACGAGAAGTCCATAGTATAGTATGATTAGTGATAAGGTTCGTGGAATCTTTATGTGGTGTTGACCATAGATTTGTTCAATCTAGACTAGATTTCTCTTTCGAATGATTTTCATTAGACTACTAAGCATATCAAATGATTTACAGGTAGCTGTTCCCGGCACGATGAATATCCTAGTAGGCATCAATTAGTCCACGCTCCGCATATAGGCGGATGATACGCATAGTGATAGTGGTTTGCATCCATCCAGCCTCTCTACCTGATATCTCCAGGACCCAACTGCTCTTGCTTCCACCTTTGTAACCCAACATAGCAAATACCATTCCCTCGAAAACCAGCACATCGACCTCCACCACCAGTAAATCTCTGATTCCCTACCCAGTCACCAAACAAGCAAGGAAACCGAAAAACACCTTCTCAATCTCCTCCCCATCAACCGAAAGAACCCTCTCCCCGCCGGGCTCAAGACACACCACTAACCAAAAACCACAACCAAACACACCCCAACCCCCCTCAACTGACCAACTACCTTACCATCCATAACCCCCTT
>KZ825737.1:0-10685 GCA_003184685.1 Aspergillus indologenus CBS 114.80
TAAAACTAATAAAACTAATAAAACTAATAAAACTAATAAAACTAATAAAACTAATAAAACTAATAAAACTAATAAAACTAATAAAACTAATAAAATTAATAAAACTAATAAAACTAATAAAACTAATAAAATTAATAAAACTAATAAAACTAATAAAACTAATAAAACTAATAAAACTATATAAATTTACTAAATAATAGTCTTTTTAATAAATAATTAAAAATAATTTTTATTTTTTATAAGCACGCAAGTATAAGCAGACTAAAAACTAAATCTAATTAAAAAATTTAGAAATAAATAGATTTATATATACTAAAAAGTTCTAAGTATTTTTTTTAAGCCTACTAAACAAAGCAAGAGATTAAGGCTTGTATTTTTATATAGTTTTATAGTATAGTATAATTTTTATTATTTATATTATATATTTACTTTAACTATTAGTCTAAAAGTAAGTAGTAGTAGAATAAAACTATTTTATATTTAAATAAAAAAAGGCCCTTTTAAAATATATTTATAAAATAAGAATTATAATTAAAAATAAAATAATATAGTATACTTTAATTATAAAACTATATATATTTAATAAAAATAATATTTTAATATTTTACTTTTTAAATAGATTTGCCTAGAATAAGGCCAATATATTTAGTACATTTATTAATAATAATAAAAAAAATTATATATATTAGGGCCATCTAGCGGAAGTAATATAAAAAAAATCTATAATAATTATATAAAATAATATAATTAAAATAATTAGTTAAAGTAAGCTATATAGTTCATAATATTAAATATTATTATTTAAATATATAGAATATTACTAGATATATTTTTATAACTAATATTTTTTTTAATATATTAAAAAACTATTTAGTTTAAAAGTATACTTTTTATAGTTTTAATATTAATTATTATTATAAATAATTTTAAAAATTTCATAAATAAGGGTATATAGAATATATAGCTATATTTTTTTAATATAAAAAAATTATTATTTATAGTATATATAAAATATATATTATTTAAATAGTTATTTTTAAAATTAGTAATTATTTTATTTATTTTTATATTATAAATAATATTCTTAACTATATATAGTAAATTATTTTTTATAAAGTAGAGAAGATAAGTATTAGAATTAGATTTAAAAATAAATATAATCTTTTTAGTATAAGAATTCTTAAAGTATCTATTAATAATATAGTATTTAAAATTATTACTAATTCTAAAAGTATATATAAAATATATATTAATTAAATATATAAATATATTAATAATTAGAATATCTTTAAGGTCTTACAGTTGTATATATAGAATATAAAAAACTTTTTTAGCTTAAAATAAGTAAAATAGTATATTTATTATAGTATTTAATTCTTTAAAATAGTAATAAATATAGACTTAATAATTTTAAATAAAATAAGATATATATATAAGATATAGATTTAATTATTTAATTAATATAGTATTAAATATTATTTATTTTTAAAATTCTAATAGTAAACATATAATTAGTATAGACTATTATATTTAATTTTAATACTTTAACTAAGTATTCTATTTTCTATAATATTTATATAAAATAAAATACTTTTAGCTTAATAAATTAGTAGTTCTTTTTAATATTACTAAATATTTTAAATAAAAATATTATAAATATTATAATTATATATAAAAATAGTTTAGATAAATTATTATAAATAAATTTAAATTTAAAATAATATATTATAATATCTATATTTTAGCAGCTTATATTAATATTAATATAAAAATATTTATTTATTTAAAATATATAAAATAATTTAGATTTATAAACTTATTTTAAAAAAAAATAGAATAATTAAAATTTTTTAAAATAGGATTTAAAATTATAGTTTTTAATATATATTTTTATTTTTTATTTTTATCTTTATATAATCTTAGTAACTGTATTTTTTAAGTTTAGAAAAAAACAGCTTTTTATATATATTAATTTATATAATAATATAGTTATTTAGTAAAACTAAAAAAATATTTTAATTTAATAAAGTTAATAAAAAAAATAGTATTTTAATTACTTTAACTTTTAACTTTAGTATAAAAAAACTAAATATATTAATATATTAACTAAAAAGTATTATAGACAGAAATCTTATATAGGCCTTTTTTAATTTAAATTTTAGATTTAATTTTTTAAAGTAAGTAGAAATAGTAGATAAATATTAAAAATATTTATTGAATATATTATAATAAATAATTATATTATTAATATATACTTAGATAAACTTATAGAATTTATATAAAATAAATTAAATTAATAAAATTTATAATTATTATATAAAAGATTTTTTAATTTTAATATATTATAATAGTAAAGTAATTTTTGGAGTTTTTTTAAATAGACTATTAGTAAAAGTAAATAATAAGATTAAAAATACTAATATAATAATATTTATAAATTATTTATAAAGTATCTCTTTATATAAAAATAAAATAAAAATTAGATTTTATTTTTTTATTTACTTTATAAAGATTAATAATAATATATTTTTAAATTAGCTATTAGTAATTTTTTATACTATAAAAATAAAATATAATCAAAATATATAGCTAATAGTATAAAATATTTTATCTATAGTATAAAAAAGTTTAAATATTTTATTTATAATATTTTAATTAGCTTTAAAAATATAATATATATATAGTTTAAATATATAATTTTTTTAGTTTTTTTTTAAAAAAATATATAACTAATACTTTTCCAAAATATTAGTAATTTTAATATTAGAACTATTAGATAATATCTATATATTATATAATATTAGTATTTTTTTAAAAATATTTTTTATTTTAGAATTTTTAGTATAGATAATAATACTATTTACTAATATATTTATTTTATTATCTTATTAATTAGTAATATATAAAAATAATTAGATTAATTTTTTGAAAAATAAAAAGATTAGTAGAAATAAAATGAAAAATATATTAATTTAAAATAATATATTAAAAAATATATTTTTAATCTAAAACAGCAACTTAGTATTTTAAAAATTACTACTATATTAAAAAACTAATAGTTTATAAAAAGAAATATTTAATAATTTATTTTTACTAATATCTATAGTATATACTAAAATATTTATAATATAAAATTAATAAAATAAATTAATTATATTTATATATAGATTTTTAAATATATCTTTTTAAATATATCTAAATATATTAAAAAATATAAAAGATAAGTAAATAAGTTCTATAGTATTATTATAGATATAATATATAATAATATAGTTATTATTAGTAATAGTACTAATGTAAATATAATATTCTAAAATAATAGGCTTAGATATTTTATTAATAGTTTTAATAAATAAAAAATTAGTATTAACTAAATAGATAACTAAAAAGATATCAGTTCTATACTTTAGTTTAAAAATAAAGTAAAATTAGAAAATCTTTTATATATTTTAATAAAAATATATACTTTAAAATATATAGAAATAACTATAGATTATACTATATATATAGATATATTAATTCTTTTAGTTTTAATAATTATCTAGATTAAAATAATAAATTTTTAGTATTTTTAAATAATAATAATCTAATTTTTATAATTAAAAATAATATTTTTATATTTAATTATATTAATACTAATAAAATAATTTGATTAAAGATTTATAACTAAATATACTTTAAATATAATATATATAAATATAGGAATATTAGTAGAATCAGACTTTAGAATACTAGTAATAGATATTAAAATATTAAAATTAGTAAAATTATTAAATATTTAAATAGTCAGCTATATTATAAATATAGAACTAATATATTAAAAAATATTTTTTAAAAATAATATATTTTTTAGCTTAATATATAGATCTAATATTAGTAATATTTAAAAGTAGATTAATTAATTGATTTATTTATATACGTATATATTAGCCCTAATAGCCGAGTAGCGGCAGATCCTAGTCCAGCGGTTAGGCGGACCGCTAGGGTATCTATATATAAATAAAATAATTAGCCAGTTAGCCTATTTTTTCCTTTAAAATTTTAACTTTTATATAGTTTATATAGTCTATATAGTTTTATATTTTATATAGATTTTTTTTCTATATTATAAACTGGCAGTATAAGCGGCTATTAGATATATTTATTTTTATATTTACTATATATAGTTTATTTTCTTTAATTAGCGGCTGCTGCAGTTGCTAGTTTATTATATAATTTAATATTTAAATCTATTTTTAATATTTTCTATTAAATAGTTTAAGAATTTTCGGCTATTACAGTTTTAATATAATAAATAAAAATTTACTATTAAAAAAAACTAGTTAATAGCTAATAAATTAATTAATAGTTAATAGTTAGTTTATAGCCGATAGCAGTTATATTTTAATAAATATAATATTAAAAATAATATTAGTTAAACTTTAAAATTAGTCTAGAAGCCTTATATATAATATGAACTAAATTATATTTTTTATTATTTTTTTTTAAAAAAGATATTAAAAATTAGTAAATCTTTTTTTTTTACTTTAAAAAATATTTAAATAAAAAAAGTTATATTTTAAATATTTAATAAAAATATATTTAATTATTTAGAATTTTTATTTATAAAAATATATAATTAATTTAGCAGCTTTAATAATTTTTAAATATATTTTTAAAATAATTTTATTAGTTAATATTTAAATTAGTATTAAAAACTATATCTAGTATAAATCTATATATAAACTAAAAATATACTTATTTTTTATTATATTAGTAAAAATATAGTAGATATAATAGCTATATAAATTATTAGTCTAGTTGATTTTTTATTATTAATTAATAAGTTTTTATAAATATTATTATACTATAAAAATTAGTATAAAAATTATTAGTTAATCTACAGCTTTAAAAACGGTAATTTTAATATATTTATTAATAAATTTATTATTAAATTTATTTTTATAATTTAAAAGCTATTAGAAATATATCTGTCAGCTAAATATATATATATAATTTAATTAATAAATTATTTATTTAATAATTTTTTATTTTAATTAATATTAAAATTTAGTACAGATTTTTATAGCAGTTTAATTATTAATAAAAATTATTAATAATTTAAATTTTAAAATATTTAAAATTAATATTATTTAAAAAATTATATTTTTATAAAAAAATATCTTAAAGTTTTTTTTAGCTAAAGCTAAAGCTAGTTTAATATTAGTTAATTTAGCTAAATATACTATATAAATATTTTTATAATTAATTAGTTTAATTTAGTTTTTATTATAAATTACTATTATAGTACTAATACTATTAAAATAGCCGCTGCTGGTAATATATATAAAAAAATAATAAAAAATAATAAAATATATTAATAAAGAATTTTTTTTAATATTAGTAATATTAATATTTAAAAATATCTATTATAGAAATATTAATATTAGTTTAATAATTTTAATAAATAATAGTATATCCGGATTAAGCCTAAATTCTTTAATAAAATAATATTTAAAATAATTTAATAATAATATAGCCAAGTTGATTTCCGGGCCGCTAAAGTAGTATTTTTTAAAATAAATATAATATATAAATAATAAAATTTTATAGTAAAATAAAAAAACTATTATTTAAAAAGATATATTTTTAATAATATATTTAATAAAAATTAGTAGTAATAGTATATTAAAATATACTTTTAAAACTATTTATATAATAATATAAAATATTTTTACTATATAGTATAAAACTTTATACTAAATATTTTTAAAATATTTAATAATATTAATAATAGTTTTTTAAAAGCTCTAGACGCTATAGATAAACTATATAAAATATTTAAAAAATAATTAAAAAAATAGAATAATAGTATATATATAATATAAATTAATAGTTAATATATTTTAAATAAAACTAGTTATTGATAAAAGCGCGGCTGTTAGCCGAATAGCTTTAATTTTTAACTAAATAAAATAAATAGTTTTAATAAATTTAAAATTAAAAAAGATTTTAAAATAATATAGATTTTATATTAATTTAATTATTATATTTATAATAATTAAGGATTTAATTAACTATATAGTTAAAAATATTTTTATTTAAAATAGTTTATATACTATATTAATAAAATTATATTTTAAAAATAAAAATATTAAAATATATTAGTATTATTAGATTTTTATATAGTAGTAAAATATTTATAAATAAATATAATTTTTAAAAATAGTATTTTTTTAGATAAGTATATAGATATTATTAATATATTTTACTATTAAAATATAGTTTTTTATTAATAAAAATTCTAAAAAATTAGTATTATAAAATAAATAAAAAATAAATAAAAATAGTAAATCTTAGGCTATATCTACTGCTATATTTTTTTTTATTATTTTTTTTATATAATAATAATAGTTTTTTAGTTAATAAAAAAAATAATTTAATTAATCTTTTTTATAAATATATAGTATTTTTATAAATTATAAAGTAGATATTAGTATATTATATTATTATAAATATTCTAAATATTTATAATAAAAAAACTAGCTATAAAATAATTAGTTTACTATATAATATAGATTTATTTTAAAATTAAATATAAAATATAATTATAGAATTTTTTTTAGTACTTATTTATATAAGATTCCGGAAATAGTTTTAAAACTTCTACTATATAACTAATTTTAAAAATAATAATTAATTTAAAAGCTTTATTTAATATATTAAATAAAATAATTAATTAATAGTTTTTAAATATAGTATAGTTATTTTTATCTAATTTATAGATAATAATAGTAGTTAACTAATAAAAATATTAAAAATAATAATCTATATTTAAATATATATTAAAAATAATATTTAATTAATTTTTTATAAAAAAAAGACTTATTAAAAAGCTAAATTAAATAGTTTATTAAAATTAAAAGCCTTTTTAAATATAGTTTACTAAATTATATAATATATTTTTTTTAATATTATTTAAAGTATCTTATATAGTTTAAAATAATTATTATTAATATTAATAAAATTAGCTGTACTAATAGTAGAAAATAAAATTTATTAAAAAAATTTAGTTTTAGTTTTTAATTTTTTTACTAATTTTTTAATTAATAATTATAATATAAATATAAATATAGGCTGTAAATTTTTATATATTTAGATTTATTAAATTAATTTTTAAAATCTTTTTATAAAATATTTTTTATTTTTTATTTTTTTTAATATAATTTTTTTTTTATTTAATAATTTATTAATATAATATATTATAAGCTTAGCTATAGGCCTCGCGGTTTATATAGTAGTTTAATTTAATTTACTACTTTATTTATTATATATAATATTTTAATATTTTTATTTTTTTAATATAGCTAGATTTTATATAGTTTATAATAGTTTTTATTAATATAGTAGTTTTAGCTGCAGTAGTTAAAATTTTAATAAAATTCTTTATTATAGTATTAATAATAATTAATTAAATTAATTAATTTATAATTAGCTATAGTTTTAAATATTTAGCTAATTTACTTTTATAAATTTACTAATTAATATTAATTTAATTTTAAAATTTTACTTTAAAAATAGACGCCGGACTAAAATTAAAAATAATATATATTAATATATAATTAATTTTTATTTATTAGTTTTTTTAAAGTAAATAGTAGCTAAAATATTTTTTAAACTATTATATAATTTATATTAAATTAATAATAATATAAATATTATTTTTTTATATATAACTACTTTCTCCGGCAGAAATAGTTTAAAATTTTTATTAATAGTAATATTAAATAGTTAATTAGCTATATTATTAATATAAATATATTTTAACAGATTCTATAGTAGATAATATAAATTAAAATTATTAAAAATTATATATTTATTTAGTTTTTATAAAACTATAATAAATAGTTTAAATATTAGATTTCTTTTTATAAAAATTTTTATTTTTAAATTTAAATATCGGCTTAGATTTATTAATTTTATATTAGTTATTGTTTTTTTTAAACTAATATATATTATAAATATAAATATAGTTCTTTTCTAGAATCTGTAGTATAAAAATATTAAAAGATCTTAATTAATACTAGATTATCTATATTTTTAGATTAATATATTTATTTATAAAAAAATAGATATATAAAATAAATTTTCTATTTAATATTAATTTTATAACTAAATAATAATATAATTTTAAAATATAAAAATATATAATTAATTAACTACTATAGTAGTTAATTTAAAGCTTTTAAATAGTTATAAATTCTATATTTTATATTTTTTTTTTACTAAAAAGATATATTATAATAGTATTAGATTTTTAATAATTTATCTATATAATTTTAAGCTATTTATAGTAGCTATTTATTACTAATAATTATAAAAGATTTATTAATATTTAAAGTATCTATAATAAAAATACTAAACTTATTATTATTATTTTTATTTAAAATAGTAAATTAATTATAGTATTAGCTGTAGTATTAGATTATAAATTTAAATATATATATAATATTATTAAAACTAAAAACTAATACAGTACTAGTTGGCGTAGTTTAAATAATATTAATTAATAAACTTTAACTATAAATATTAATTTTTATAATTTTTTAATTATTTTTTTTATAGCGGTACTTTAGTTATTTATTATAATTAATATTAATTACAACTTTAATTTCGGTAGTTAAAATAATTTTTAGTTTTTTTATAGTTAATTTATAGTAGTTTATACTTTAAACTATTTTTATTTTAAATTTTATTAAATAACTATAGATATATTATAATTAAATAAATTTAAAATTTATTTTAAAAATAATTTAAATAATAATATTATTATTACTAATAAAAAATTTAATATATAATATAAAAATATCTAATTGGTGCTGCTGGATAATTTTTAATTAATTTTTTTTATATAAATATAGTTAAAAATAAAATACTTTAATCTATAGTTTATATATTTAGTATATATTTTATTATTTTTAAATATATAGTTTAATAATTTATATAAGCCCGTATAATATATATAGATCTAGTTTTTTTAATAGTATTATTTAATATAGTTATATTTTTAGTATTTAAAATATTATAAAAGCTGCTAATTATAATTATAATAGCTAATATTAAAATATTTACTATTAAATATAAAGTTTTTATAAAAAAAAATATTTACTATATTTAAACTATTAAATTTAATTATTAATATAAAAAACTTATTTTTTTAAATAATAGTTTTTTAAAGTTATATTTAACTGATATATATAATTTTAATAGATATAACAGCTAAACAACTAATATTAATAATTTTAATTTTTTTAGCTAAAATTTTTTATTATTTAATAAAATTCCTATAGCTAATATAGCCGATATTTATACTATATACTATAATTAAATATTTATATTATTTAATTATTATATTTAAACTAAAAATTTTAATTTAAAAAATTTATATAAAAATAAAATATTTTAGATTTTTTAAATTATCGGCTATAAGAATTATATTATTATTAAATAATATAAAGTCTACTAAAATCTTATAATAAATAATTATCTTATTTTTTATATTAGTAATATTTTTATTAATATAATTTATTAAAATCTTATTATTATAGTATAGAAAATTAATTATAGTATTTATAGTTTTTTATATATAAATAATAAGATTTTTAATAAGAATTAACTATATTAATAAACTACTTAAGTCTATTAACTTATCTGTGGTATTAGTTATATTAGTTTAAATTTTAATAAACTAATTATTTATATATAATTTAAAGATAGCGGTTATAACTATATAATAAACTATATTAATATATAATTATATTTTAAAAACTACTATAGATATTAAAGTAGCTATAGACTTATTAAAACTATTAATAGTTTTAATAATCTATAATTATTAATTTATTTATATTTAAAAAATATTTTTAATTTTTTTAAAATCTTTATAAAGAATATTTACTAAAAATATTTTTATAATTTAACTAATAAAATTAATAAGATTTTTAATTAGTAGAAAAAAAATTAATTTAAATAAATTATTAATTATTTTTTTCTACTTTTTTTTTAATTATTTAAAAATATTATTAATAGCTATTATATATATATATAAATTTTTATAGCGGTAGTTAATCCCGATTTAAAGCTATATTAGCTTTTTAAAAAATATTTTAAATAATATTAAGCTGCTATATAATTATAAAAGCTGAAAATACTGTTAAAAAGTAATATATTAATTAAAAAGAGAATTAAATATAACTTCCTCTTCTTCCTAATTAATAATTTAATGGTGGCGTGCTATTTGGTATAGCTGGCGCAGTTTAAAATTTAAAAGTATATTTATAAATAAAATTTTAACTTTAAATAAATAAATTAAATTAGTATTTATAATAGTAGATACGTATTTTATATTTAAATATATTAATACAAGCCTTAATCCCTTACTTTGCTTAGTAGGCTTAAAAAGGGGGCTTAGAGCTTTTTAATATATATAAATCTATTTATTTTTAAATTTTCTAATTAGATTTAGTTTTTAGTCTACTTATATTTGCGCGCTCGCGGAAAATAAAAATTATTTTTAATTATTTATTAAAAAGGCTATTATTTAGTAAATTTATATAGTTTTATTAGTTTAATTAGTTTATCTAGTTTTCTTAGTTTTATTAGTTTTATTAGTTTTATTAGTTTATTTAGTTTATTTAGTTTATTTA
>KZ825738.1:0-10504 GCA_003184685.1 Aspergillus indologenus CBS 114.80
GTAAACCCTAATGTAAACCCTAATGTAAACCCTAATGTAAACCCTAATGTAAACCCTAATGTAAACCCTAATGTAAACCCTAATGTAAACCCTAAACCCTAAACCCTAATAATGTAACCCATCTTCTTCGCGGTGTCGGTAGTAAGGGTCGGGCTGGCGTAAAAGATACGGACGGTAAAAAAGGTGCCGAACCGCTTGCAGATCTCAGCCAGCCAGGAGTCGAGAAGCCCTTTATAGATGACGATTAGAGTAGGCCGGAACTTAATCTTCTTACCCCGGGCTATTTAATCGAGATTATTCTGGTAAGTATAGTAGATATTAAAAAGCGCCGTTAGAGACTTACCTAGCCTATAATTATTACCGAAAAGACTATTACAGTTATAAATAATCTTTATAATCTATATCTATACCGCGCCGGTAACCTGCCAAGCCTTTAATATAATTTCTTATTCTTTCTTAGACTCTGGCCGGAAGATATAATTAATAGTTAAATTAAGAAGTTTAATAGCGGTCTGGAGATCCGGGGCGACGGCGCTAGTCGATACAGCATATTTCTCGGTATTTTATTATAAAAAACGGGCCTTAATATTAGATTTAGACTTTAGACTTATAAATTTATTATCTGAGTTATCCGGTTCGCTGTATTTATTTATAGTCTGCGGCTTATCGGCTTTTCCGGATTTAAAATTATTCGGGGTTAGAAGCTTTTTACTTCCGGTAGCAATAATACAGTCCTGGGCGAGTAGCGCTAAGAAGATACGCTTTATATAATATTAGTTAAAAAAAATATAAGTTATTTTAAACTGCTGATCGCGGCGGAGAAGATATACTATTATATTAATCTTAGCTGGGGTTACTGCTAGGCGCTGTACACCGGCTATCTAATTATAAACCGGTCTTATAGTAAACTTAATAGTATTAGTAATAGTCTAGATTATTATACGGCGGCCGGCGACAGGGCGGCTATTATACCAGGATATAATATTAGCCGAGTCTTCTAATATATTAATAGTCTCCGCTTCTAGTTCTGCGCGGGTGGCGGCGAGGACCGGGTTAGAGATAAAAATTAGATTAGTAATTAAACTAGCCGGACCGGTCGGCTTTACAGTAACGGTATAGATAATATTATAGTTTTAGTGCGAGGGTAAAATATCCGGGTGCCAGCAGGGGTATTTAAGCATCTAATAATAGATATATAGAAATATTTATATAAAAAAGAAGATCTTTTTAAGATTAATAATAATATATCCCGGGGTAAAATCTATTAACCTCTAGTTAAGCTCCGGTATTTTATAGTTTATAATCTACAGTTAGTATATATATTATAGAAGAGTATTTAGATAGAAGGCGCTGCCGCGGGCCTAATTAAAGTAAAAATATTTATTTTTCGCCTACTTACGCTAGAGCTCAGGGTTTTTCGCCTAAATCTGGATTTTTTTACCGAAAAATTTATTTTATTAATATAGTTTTTTACTGCCCAGGTCCCGCAAATTAAGAATATTTCTAATTCCGAACTACTAATATTAATATAGAAGCTAATCTTATATTAGTAGTATAAATCTTTTTTTCTAAAATATAAGCTTTTATATACAGACCGCGGAGTCTATTTCTAAATCCTATACTATAATACTAAAGCGGGTATCTATAGATTTTATATATATATATAAAAAATATTCCAGCCTATTCTACAGGCAAGTATTCTTAGCAGTTTTTATATTAGAACAGATTTTCCGGCCGGTTTTTAATAATAATCTTTTAATCGCGTCTATTAAAAGATGCTCGGAAAGATCGCCTTTCTTTTTAATAAGGATTAGGATTTTAAAAATACTAGTAGTAGAAAACCGGCCAAGCGGGGTCGTAGATAAAAAAAAGATAAAAAAATTTTTTAATAGTAGAATTAAAGACTAGCTGTTTTTCGAAATAGTATTCTATTACTAATTAGTATTCGGAATAGTATTAGGCGTAGGCTTTTTAAACTGCTAAATAAGATTATTATTTTTATAGTAATAAGTATTATTAGCGGTCTTCTTTTCGGCCTTTTTAGCAGTTTTTTTCTCGGTTTTTTTAGCAGCCTTTTTAGCAGTCTTTTTAGCGGTCTTTTTAGTAATTTTTTTAGCAGTCTTCTTTTTAGTTTTTTTAGCAGCTTTAAGACGCCTATAATATTCGCGGCTTACTAAAAGATTCTAAATAATATTTATATTAGTAGAGTTAGATTAGAGGTAGAAGATAGATTAAAAATCCCGATTTAAAAATATAGCCGGAAAAGATATAGAAAAAGTATCCGGATTTAAAATAGCTGAGCCTAGAAGAGGCCGGAAAAGTTAAAATTAGCTAAATAAAATTAGAAAAATTAGAATAAATTAGAAAAGAAAATAGATAAATCCCGAAAAGTTAGGATTAGTCGGGAAAAAACTATAAGATTTTAAAAGTTTAACTAATATAAAATAGCCGGAAAAAAAGTAAAAAAAAAAAAATATTAAAAAAGATTATATAAATATAAAATAGATAGCTTCTAAGTTATATAACAGCTTATATAAAGAAAATTATAGTAAATAAAAAAAAAGATTTAAAAGTTAAAGTATTAGTAACTTACGGAGAATTTATTTAAATCTATAAAATAAATATTTACTAAAATAGGATCTTATTATTTATAGCTAAAAACTTCTGCTATAGTAAAAAATAATAAGATTAAATAAAAATCTCTATAAAGTTAAATAATTTAAAATATTAAAAATAGAATAAAGATAAAAAGCTATAAATATTTAATATAAAGCTAACTAGCGCAGCAAATAAATTAGTTAGATATAGTAGGATTTAAATCGGGACTCTATATCCGATAATTTAGTAAATAGATATAATATATTTAAAAAGTAATAGAAGTAGAGTATAAGATATTATACAGTAAAAAATAACGGTATTTCGGAGTAGGTATAGTTTTTAGATATAAAAAAAAGAAATATAATAAACTAAATTAGAAATAAAGATTATAGCTAAAAAAATTTCTAATTAAACTATAATCTATAGGTTCGGCTAGGTTCGGCTCGGTTAGAAAAGAAAATAGAATAAATAGCGGAGGGCGGTAAATATCCGGCGGAAAGCTAGATAAGCTATATAACTAATATTATAGATTATTAAACAGCGGTTATATTATAGTTAAAAGTAGAGATAATAGATTAGAAAACCGATATATTTTTAATATCGGATATTTTATAAAATATATAATAAAATATAGACTAGCTGTAGAGTCCGGGCTCCGAGTAGAGCTAGCTATAAAGCTTAGACTTTAGAATTTAGAAATACTATTATACAATTATACTAATAGTAGATATAAAGTTAAAGCCCAGATTTTAAAAACTTATTTATATTTATATTTTTAATTTTAAATATAGTAGTATAGTATAGCGGAGCGCGGCAGCCGGTTTAAAATCTAGATTTTTAAAATTATTTAAATTCTAAACTATATACTTTTAACTTAAAATAATATTATTTATAGTTAAAGCTTAAGATTAGAGTAGTATAGATAATAGTATTTATAATTTATAGCTGGAGCTTAGAAGCCTAAATATATTTTAGCTGTTTATAAAATATAGTAAAAGATTAGTTATATACTAGATATAATTTATAAGTATAACCGCAGGAACGGTTATATATAAAAAAAAAGTATTAGATATTATACTTAAAAACTTTAAGCCCGGTTAAATAATTAGTAAATATTAGAAGAAGATAGATTAAAAGAAGCTGATAAAACTAATAGATAATTAAATTTTAGCTATAAGCAGTAGTCCGTACAGAAAGCGCAAATCTTATCTAGTATAATCTAAAATTTTATTAAAATCTTTTATCGGTAATTAATAGAGGAGCTTATAGTATTAAAGATCCGGAACAGTTAAAAAATTTTATTATATTAATAAAATTCTATAAGAATACTAAGTAAATAGATATAGTAATTAAAAATATAAGAATATAGGCTACGGGTAATTAAAATATTAAATATTAAAAAATAGATCTAAAAACTATATTAAAAATTATATATATAATTTTTTAACTGCGCTGCTATACTTTTATCTGTAGTATAAAATAGAATATAATTTAAAAATAATAGCTATTTTTCTACTGTAATTAAAGAATTTTTAAATTTTTTTTAGATAATCTAATAAATATACTACTGCGATATATAGATAACTAAGATTAAGATAAATATTAAATAATAAAGATTAGATACCCGGTTTTAAAATTAAGAACCCAGTATTAATCTGTTCTCCGGATTAAATTTAATTAATTAGAATTAATAGTTTAATAGGGCCTCGGCAGCTACGTAGAAGATTAATTTAAAGTTAAAATTTTTTAATATAGTATTTAAAAATCTAGATTTTAAATATAAATAAAAAAGATTAATTAGAGTTCCGACTTTATATATATATTTTTAAGAATAAAGATAGATTTAAGAACAGTAGTAGAAAATATATATATAATTTTTTAACTATACCGCTATGCTTTTATCCGCAGTATAAAATAGAATATAACTTAAAAATAATAGCTATTTCCCCGCCGTAATTAGAAAATTTTTAGACTTTTTTTAAATAATCTAGTAGATATACTACTGCGATATATAGATAATTAAAATTAAAATAAATATTAAATAATAGAGGTTAAATACCCGGCTCTAAGACTAAGAATCCGGTATTAATCTATTTTTTAAATTAAATTTAATTAATTAGAATTAATAGTCTAATAGGGCCTCGGCAGCTATATAGAAGATTAATTTAAAGTTGGGACTTTTTAATATAGTATCTAAGGATTTAGATTTTAAATATAAACTAAAAGACTTAATTAGAGTTCTAATTTTATATATATTTTAGAATTTTTTTAGATAATCCGATAGATATACTACTGTAATATATAGATAGTTAAGATTAAGATAAATATTAAATAATAGAGGAACTGCTATTATTATATTTTATCCGCTACCGCCAAATCGGCTAGGATAGTATTATATCTTTTTTCTACTTTAATAATATTTATACTTAGGCGCGTCTTTTTTTATCTTTAGATATATTAAACTAGTATCTATTTCGGCAATTAGAAAATAATTTAATTTATTAAAAAAAATAGTAGATAATAGAATTAGCTATTAATTATTTTAAAAACTATCCCGCCTCTTCTATTCTTTTTAGTAATTCTATTTTTTTTAGTTTTTTTCTGTTATCTGCTAAATAGTCAGTATTCTATTTAAAGATAAAAGGATTTAAGAAGATTTATTAAAAACAGCTATTAAAATTAAAAAATAATAGACTAGTTATTTTTTTTATTTTTTTTTTTCTCCGCGGCGACTAGCTTTTTATAAAGATTTTTAATTTTAATAAGAATTTTAAAAATTTTAATAATAATTTTTAGAAGTTTTAGAAGACTGGTAAAAATAGCAGTAATCTTTTTAATAATAGTATTTAGATTTTTAAATATTTTAATAATATTTTTAGTAGTAAAAAGACCGGTATAGTAAAGATAAAAAAAAAGAACAGTTAAAAGAGCTAAAATAGTAGCGGATACGGCGGATATAGCGGATATAGCGGGTATACTAGTAGCTGCTAGAAAAAAAAGAAATAGTAGTAGTAAAAAAAATACTGGTACTGGTACTAATAGATATAAAAAAAATAGTTATAAAAAAAAAAAAAAGAAGAAGAGAAAAAGAGAAGAGGAAGAGCTTTATATATAAAGAAAAAAATTAGTCTAGTCTATTCTAGCCGCGCAGATCCAGCAATATAATAATAATATAATAGTAGTAGAATAATAATATAATAATAATCTAATAGTACTTCAGCTAGAAGAGATGATTAGTTATAATTAATAATAGTATATATATAAATAAAAACTAAGTAAAAGATAAGTAAAAAATAATATAAATTTAATATACTATTATTTTAGTAGTATTTATAATTATTACTGTTTATTCTATAGTTAATCTAAAAACTTTTTTAGAATAAGTCTTTAGAACTTCTATTTTAATTATAGTAGTTAAAAGATCCGGTAAGAATAGTTATACTAATAATAACAGTAAAGAGGATACTAATAGTAAAAATAATAGAAAAGAAGATAGAATTAAAGTTATATTTTAATTTTAATAAACTTAATAATATTATTTTAGTACTATTTTTTAGATAAATATTTTTTTAAATTTAAAAAATTAATAATATATCGAAAAAATCTGTTGTAGAAGCTAGAAAAAGAGAATATAAAGCTGGAATAGGATTATTTAAAGCTTTTACTTATTTTTTTTTAATTATAGTAAAAACTAATAGTTTAAGAATAATACTGCGTAAATCCGATTAAAATATTTTATATTTTTTATAGAGCTACTACTAACGATAAAAGTCTTTAATATTTAAAAAGTTTTAATAAATTATACAGCTCTAAGACTAAGAATCCGGTATTAATTTATCTACCGGACCGAATATAATTAATTAAAGATTTAAAATCGGCCGGATAAATTCTACTATACTATAGATTAATAGTCCGATAGAATCTCGGCGGCTATATAAAAGATTAATTTAGAGTTAGGATTTTTTAATATAGTATCTACAGATTTAGATTTTAAATATAAATTAAAAGAATTAATTAAAGTCCTAATTTTATATATATATTACTAGAGTAAAGATAGATCTAAAAACTATAGCGGAGGTATATATATAATTTTTTAATTAGACTACTATACTCTTATCCGCAGTATAGAATAGAATAGATTTTTAAAATAATTATTATTCCTCTACTATAACTAGAGGATTTTTAGAATTTTTCTAAATAATCCGGTAGATATATTACTACGATATATAAATATTTAAAATTAAAATAAATACTAAATTATTAAGATTAGATGCCCGGCTCTAAAGCCGAGAATCTAGTATTAATCTATTTTCTAAACTAAATATAAATAATTAGAATTAATAGTTTAATAAAGCCTCGGCGGCTATATAAAAAATTAATTTAAAGTTAAGATTTTTTAATATAGTATCTAAAAATCTTAACTCTAAATATAAATTAATAGGGTTAGTTAGAGTCCCGACTCTATATAAAACCTATAATAAATTAAAGCGGTATAAAGCCGGTATTTATTATAGAGATTACTACTAAATATATAGTTTAATAATACGCTAATTCTAATTTAGAGGCTATCTAGCTAAGTATATAATTTTAGTAAAATAAAATATATTATAATAAAATAATAATAATAATTAGGATTTAAGATTTATTTTATTATAATAATAGAAGTCTTATTTATAGGGGCCGCCTAGTAGTTTTTTTTATACGCCTATTTACGCGTCTGCTTGCGCTTTTAGTAATAAATCTTTTTATATATATTATTTTTTTTTTATATTTTAATAAAAGTTTATAGAGGATTAATACTTCCGGTCTTTTTAATAATAATATAATTATTTAACTTAATAGTAAAGGCGGAAAAAAAAAATATTAAGATAGTAATATTAGTAAGCTAAATAAAAATAAATTAGATTTTATAAATAAAAGTATAAAAAAGTAGTTTACTAGGCGCTTAGCGGCGCTAATAAGATTTATTATAAACAAATTCTGGCTTTTACTTGCGGAAGACTAAGAAGTAGTAGACTAAATAAAAGTAAATTTAAAGATAATAGGCTAGATAATAATAGGCTATATACTTTTTTTTATTAGAGATATAAAGTTTATATTTTAGAAAAATAAATAAAAGTTTAAAAGTATAGTTATTTTATAAAATAGTAGCTACAAAGAGTTGGAAATCGGTAGAAAAAATTAAAAGACTTAAATTAAGTTAGAAAAATTAAAAAAAAATCAGAAAAAGTCCGGAAAAGTCGGAAGAAGACTAGATAAGTCGGGATAAGTCTAGATAAGTTAGAATAAATCTAGATAAATCGGGAGAAGTTTTACGGAGTTAGAAAAAATCCGGAAAAATTTAAAAACTTAGAAAAAATAAGAAATAAAAGCTGAAAATAGGAATTAGAGATAGGAAAAGATAATAGAGAAATAGATATTTAGCTATTTAAAAAAATAATAAATATTTATAAATAATTTTAGACTATAAGATCTAATATTTTGATTAAAAAGGCCGAGTACTATATAGATACTATATAACTTATTTAATTTTTATATAGGATTTTAATAGATAATTAGATACTGGATTCTAATACTAAATTAAGAAATAATATAGTTGCTGTATTAAGACTTTAATAATATATAAATACTATTATATAAAGTCTATTATAAGGGAGGGAATAGTAATTTTAAATATTTTTATAAAAAAATAAAAAAAAAAAATCGGATATTATATTAATATATCTAAAAATAGTTAAGTAGAAAACGGTATTTAATTATAATTATAAATTAGCGGCGGGGATAATTTAAATAGTATTTAAAAAATACTAACGGCTTATTTATACTACTAGTTATCGGATTACTAATTAAAAAATAGAATTTTAGAAAATATCTAATATTTAGAATCTGGATTTTAAATATATTTTATAAATTAGAGTATAGACTTTATTATATATCTACAGCTTTAGATTAAGAATATTTAAAATATAATTTAATAAAAAATATAAATAGAAAAAATATTAATTACTACTTACTTAGAGACTGCCTAAATTAAGTACTATCTATTAAAATTCGGTACTAATTTTTAGATTATTTTTTAAAGGCTTTAGCTAAATAATATTATTCTTTTAAAAATATTAGTCTAATAGTAATAATAGGATATAGTTATAACTAAACTAATTTAGCAAAGTAATAGTTTTATTATAAAAAGATTTATTAGCTAAGAATAATAGTATAGCTTCTACTATACTCGAGCCCTTTATAATAAATATATTAGAATTATCTATATAATTTAAAGAATTAATTAATAACTAGATATATAGTAGATATAAAGAAGATTAACTATATCGGTTATATTAGTATATAAAATAGTAGAAGAGGAACTTAGAATAGTTAATAGAAAAAAATCGGTATAAAAATTTTTATTAGATTTTTTATTAATTTTAGCCGTCTTAGTTTATCGGATAAATCTTTTATTATTAAAAATAGACTAGTTAGAAAACTTATTTTTTTAACTAAAAGCCCCCCGCCAGCGGTTATAATTATATAATATACTTTAATTTACTATAGTAAAATTAGATATTAAAATAATCTTATTAATAGTTAATAATAATTTAACTACTTTAGAGCTATTATATATAAATTTTAAAATATTAAATAAGATTTTATCTATAGATTAAATAGGGCCGCTCTATAAATCCTAGGGTTTAATCTAATTTTATAATAGATTTTTAAAAGCTTAGAGATATTTAGTATAGCGGATATTTAAAGTATTAACGGCAGTACCGATAGTAGAGGAATATAGATAGACTATAAATTTTTAAATAAACTTTAATAGTAATAGTTAACTAAATAGTATAACGGGCGCGTTTAGATTAATAATATCTACTAAGCCTAGCCGGCGGCGCTCTGCGCGAGCATATTTCTTCTTTTCTATTTTTTTTTTTTTATTAGTAATATATTTTTTATTCTACTTCTGCAGCTGCTGGGCCCGGTACTTTTACTTCTTCTACTATTTAATATATATAATTTTAGATTTTATAAACTGGAACTGTTTATTACTACGTTAATAGCAGCGGCGTATTATATATAATTTTTTAAAAATAATATACTTTTTTATAGAGGACACTATATTATAGATAGATTAACAGATAAGATATAGTTAAAAGAAGAAAAGAAGAAGTTAAAAAAGAAATAATTTATAAAGACAGCTCTTTAGATTTTAAATAAAAAAATTAGATATAAATATATAATTTAGAATATTTAAAATTAAAGCGGGAGCGGATAGAGTAAGAATTAAGTTAGTTAACTTATTTTATTTTAATAATAATTCTTATCTTATCAGCTATCTATATTCTATTAAAAACTATAAAATTTTAATTTTAAATAATATCTGTAATAAAGAATATTTTTAGAGTTTTTTTTAATTAATTAATATAAATAAAAGTTAAATAGAATCTATATTAATCTTAACTTATTAAGTAAACTAGGTAAGTAGGTATTTAATCTTAAAAAAAAGTAGTATTAAATCTTTTACTAAGATTTGTTCAGCTAATTATAAAAGTATATTTAGTCCTACTTTACAGTATTAAAGTTTAATGCTCCGGGTCCTCTGGGTTAGGAGTATATTTGGTCCCACTTTACAGCATTAAAGTTCAATACTCCGGGTCCTCTGGGTTAGGCTTTAATAATATATAAATACTATTATATAAAATCTATTATAAAAAAAAAATAGTAATTTTAAATATTTTTATAAAAAAATAAAAAAAAAAGTCGGATATTATATTAATATATTTAAAAATAGTTAAGTAGAAAATAGTATTTAGTTATAATTATAAACTAGCGGCGGGGATAATTTAAATAGTATTTAAAAAATATTAATAGTTTATTTATACTACTAGTTGTCGGATTACTAGTTAAAAAATAA
>KZ825740.1:0-10111 GCA_003184685.1 Aspergillus indologenus CBS 114.80
GGGGGGGGTGGCTCTGCAGGCGATTTGGGCTGGTGTCTGACAGAGGGCGACCGCTCAAACGAGTGCGAGCTAACAGCTCTTGTTTTCGTGTCGTCTCAAGGCCGTAGAGCTTTCAACTCCATCGCCTCGTCGGTCTCAGATGTGTGACTGAGGCCGGTGGCCATAATGAGCAGACTAAGTCGCGTGTCAGGAGAAAAAGTGGTCATTGTCGCCGAGTAGCCTAGGACTGCGCAGAGACCACAAGTTGCCATTGTCTGCGAACGCGTCGCGACCCCGCGCCAGATCACGTGCTGTTATTCATCCACCTCTTTCTCCATTGGGTAAGAGATTTAATAGATTCAGACTCGTCGCCATTCACTGCCCGACCGACACCTTGCAGATATCACGAATAGCAACTCAAACATGATAGCGCTCAATCACCTCTACATGACCAAACTAGTGCATGCAGATGCACTTGACAAATTGTCTACTCCGCAATGACTCCAAGGCTTGCCCCGCACGCACTGCCCGAAACGGCTACCTTATCAGCAATCCACCATGATCCATTGATCATTCAGTCATCCACCTCATCAGGGACAGTTACTCCGAGTTATCCGTCTCCAATTGACAATGATCTGATAACGTGCTGATGTTTGCAGCATGATCCCATAGTTGTCGATCTTCACCAGGATCCGCACGGTCGGAGAGACGCCGCTCCAACTCCCTTGCTGGCAATGACTCCCCCCACCGGGCTTCTGTCACATTAGCTGATGCCTTCGGCTCATCCGGTGAATCATCCTTTTTTCTCTTCGCTCCTCGTCTACAGGTAGCAGGCACAGCACTTTCTACTGCTATTATTGAGCAGATTCCAGTTCACGTATATCTCTTCTTGATCTTGCTAAGGTGTGGTTCACCGCTAGGAATAAGTGCATTCGGACCATAGCACTTGCTGGGCAGCATTCCGGAACCATTGACATTCTTCGGACCCCGAGTGAACATTTAGTGCGGATAGTATCATTTGACCCTGAATCTCGCGAATAACGTCTGTCATCACGATGGCCCGTTGGCGCCGGTATTTTCGACCCCTTGCAAACCACGGGAAGATCCAGGCTTCCCCATCATACTTGGATTGGAAGACGGATGATATCGATATAACGGTGGTGGAGTCCACACCAGCCACGCAGGATAGCACTGGGGCTGCCAAGATCCAGGCCGCGGAAGCTGTGGGTGGAAGAAAGGGCAGGTATCTGCTCTATGTGGGGTATGTGATACCTTCTCTGGAATGAATAGATTAGATTTATGCTGACGGCAACAGGTTGGCGATGATGATGGTCATTTAGTAAGTCCGATGTATCACCATTGGCGATTTTTTGCTAATGCTCCTGCTCCAACTCCGTAGTGAACTGGACAACGCGACCGTCGGAACTTATCGCAACTTTGCAACATCGGACTTTGATGCGCTGTCAAAGCTCGCGACACTAAATACAGCCGCGAGCATCATCTCCGCCGTCACGAAACCGCCAATCGCGAAGATATCCGATGTCCTTGGTCGCGGCGAGGCATATGTCTTCGCTGTCTCCTGTTACATTTTGTCTTACATCCTTTGTGCTTCTTCTCAATCCTTTGATACCTACGCTGGCGGCTATGTCCTCTACTCTGTTGGCCAAGCTGGCACTTCTTTCCTCAACGCCACCATTGTGTCGGATCTCTCTTCAATGCGATGGAGAGGCTTTGCTTACAACATTCTTTATGTTCCCTTTCTGATCACCCCGTGGGTTTCCGCTTTCATTGTAGACAGTGTTGTCAATGGCATCGGCTGGAGATGGGGAATCGGCATGTTTGCCATACTGATGCCCTTTGGTGCTAGTTTCATCATCACCACCCTTCTTATCTTTCAGTGGCGGGCCAAAAAGGCCGGACTGGTCTTGACTGAGCAGCTAAGTATCTATGAGTTTTGCTCCCGCATTGACCTGGGCGGCCTAATCCTGCTCAGTGGGGGCTTTTCTCTGATCTTGATCCCAATAACATTGGCTGCCACCGTTGCAGACAGGTGGAAGGCGCCTTGGGTGGATGCCCTCATTGCCGTGGGCGCGATTATTTTGGTATGCCTCTACCCATATGAGAAGCATGCCGCCCGGCATCCTGTTGTCCCAGTCCACTACATCTGGAACCTATCTGTTCTCATCCCCGTGATTCTGGTTGCAGTCGACAATATCAGCTTCGGTGCTACACACACTTACTTGTACGTGTGGTCAATGGTCTCCCACAATTTCAATGCGCGGGATGCGCAATTCCTGTACTATGTCAATGGCGTCATGCAAGCTTTGGTAGGTATGGCAACAGGGCTGGTTATGTATCGTTTGCGCTCCTACAAGTGGATCGGCGTGGCAGGTGCAGTGATTCGCATGGTCGGATATGGGGTTATGGTCCGCCTACGCACGAACAAAAGCTCGGTCGCAGAGCTTGTTATTGTGCAACTCGTCCAGGGCATCGGTAGTGGCATCATCGAGACAGTGGCTGTCGTGGCCGCTCAGATCGCTGTTTCTCATGCCGAGCTGGCTCAGGTTACGTCTCTGGTCATGCTGGCAGCTTATCTTGGCAACGGGATCGGATCCTCCATCGCAGGTGGGATCTACTCGGGCGAATTACGCCACCAGCTCCGGTTGCACCTTGGGCCTGATGTCAACCAGGCCGAGGTGGAAAAGCTGTACAATTCGATTACGGGCACATTGCCCTCTTGGGGGTCCCCTGAACGGGTCGCAATCAATCGAGCTGTGAGTGCTCCTTATGCCTACTACCCGAACCCGAACACGTCTTGCTAACTTTGCGTAGTATTCTGATGTCATGGGGTTTGTCGTCTCATTGCGTTCATGCATGATTTGCACTAACCATGGCAGGCTCATAACGATCGCGGCCCTGGCATTCTCTGCCCCAGTTGTAATCTTATCGCTGGTGCTGCCAAACAAGAAGCTTGGGTATATCCACCCACTCAGGTCCGTGATCGCGGCTAATGATGTTTTAGGGACGGACACAATTTGATGCAGGGGAAAGGAAGCTCTACCTCTTCCGATTCGTCAACCCTGAATGAGGAAAAGGCGCGCAATACTTGAACCGAAATGATATACAATGATTGTGCTTGAATTATACATTATATACACTGCCACATATTCCCGCTAGACTGTACAAATCCGACCTTTTTTCCAATCCATACACATCTTATGCTCTATTTCCCAGGGGATCCCAACAGACACACGAACTTCCGATCCGGCGTGTCATCCAGCGCGTTCTTCACCAGATTCCACACATTCAAGTCATAAGCCTCGCCAATGTGCCCCACCGGATCCAGCGGGCAGGTATCCTGCACCCACTCGTTCCGCACGCCGTCCTCGTGCACAAATGAGGTACTCGTCGGCGTGACCATCTCATCGAGCCGGGACGCAATCACGGTCAAGCTATTCCCACTCTGCACGATGGGCGCCCCGTCATTCAACCGCTCGACTGCCGCTCCGTCGGGGCCCAGCTCATCACAAGCGGGACAGCCCAGCGTATCCAGCACCTCGCCGACGGCTTCACGGGAGACATTCCCGAACAGATACGCCAGGTTATACAGGCCGATGAAGGTGGTGCCGCGCGTCGGCGGCGCGATCGCCACCACCTTGTCCAGCAGGTCCGCGACCCCGGCCTCGAACTTGGGCACGTACAGCGACTGGAAGGCGCCCTCGGAGTGGCCGACCAGGTCGATCTTGTCGGCGCCCGTCTGCGCGTGGACCTCGCGGATGTAGGCGGCGATCTCGACGGCGGACTCGTTGATGCTCCGCAGGCCGCCCAGGAAGGGGAACCCCGCGTACGCGCCGTAGGTCTGCGCGAAGGTGCAGTAGCCCTGCGCCTGCAGCCAGCCCTGCAGGTAGTTCAGGTCCTCGTAGAAGGTGGCGCCCAGCCCGTGGAGCAGCACGACCGGGTTCGGGTGCGCCGTGCTGCGGCAGCTGAAGTCGTTGATACCGGTGCTGCCTAGGGCGGTGGTTGCGAAGGCGGCGGTGGCCGTGGCTAGGAGGGTTGAGAGATGCATTTTTCTTGGTCCTTTGGGTCTGCCTTTCTCTATGGTGATTGATGACAACAGCAACCGACGGCCTGTTTAGTGTTTTGAGGTAGGGAAAAGCACAGCACCGACTAGAGAAACACAATAGAGCCCTCGAGGGAGAAGGGGAACTACGCTCCTTTTCTATCTATCGGGTGCCAATCTTCAGCTGAGCTAGATGAACGACACCGGCGATCTTCCCTCGGAAATGCCATTCCCAGTGACAGACGGCGATGTATCCATTCCTTCTTGCCCACATGGTGCAGAACACGATCTTGATTTTCCTTGGAAAGGGAAGGGGGCCTGATCGTCAGGGCCGATTTAGATTAAATATTGAAAATTGTGGAGGCGGATTTTCGTTGGCTTTGGCCGGATTGGGGTTGGGTGTGCGGGACGGACATTCGAACTATCGAATCTCGATCCCGTCGGGTCCACCATTCGAGAGAAGTTTTTTTTTCAGCTGAGATTAATTGTTGATTGTTGATTGTCGATTGTTCATCTGTCTTGGTTGGTGGCTGGCTGGGAGCTGGATGTAGCATCGTACTCCGTAGTGAGGAGGTTGTGCTTCGTGCTGTATTTCGGTTTTTCTTTTCCTTTCCCTGATCTTTTCCTTTTGTGTGTTCGGATGAGCATACTGTGCGTACAGGAAGTACATTACTGTGCTCGTACTTTCTTGAAGATAGCGAAACAACTGGCACTGTAACATTCTGTTATCTGTTCATTGGCACGGTACCTGCCAAGACATGTCGATTGTGGGAACTCGTCCCCGGCCTCCCGCCAACCGCGGGAAAGGGGGCATTCACTTTGTGAATCATAGTTTTGGTGGGCATTGTTTTCCTTTGGTCTCCGAACTCTGAAAGCGAAGCTTAAGGCTTAAGGGTCTTGCTTACTTTCCAGGCAAGCATGTTTGACATGAGCCGTCTTCCTCCGTCTCCTTCATCTCCTCCAGGGGACTCCTGCATTGTTCGCCCGGGAACCAGACGCAGTCTGCAGGATTCTACCCATCTTACCCTTTCAGCCGTGCTCCACTTTTCCACTTCCCTCCCTCGCTATTAATAGTCCCGTGCGCGAGGATCTGACCAGTGTCTAGTCGATTGTCTGGTGGACAGGTCACGATCGCTGGCTCTTTCTCGAGACAAGGCTGTTGGTGGTTGTTGGGGGGCGCATCCCTTTTAAGTGAAGAGTTTCGATGTACTTCTACTGAAATTACTGTGTCTGTTCAAGCTGTTACTCAAATTAATCACTGTGGTAGAACTGGCTTGTAGCAAAATGTATATGACAAGTCTAATAATTATGTACCGTGTAGTGCACAGGATGCGCGGATCGCTGTGGTGGATACAACGAAAGAGAAAAGTAAACCGCTCCGGCAATGATGCAACACGAGTCTATCTAGGGGAATATGTATGTGTAGATGCAGCCAGGGAAATCACAAGAAAGGAAGTTTAAGACTGACAACCAGGACTGCTTAGCAGCCGCTGTCAGTGAATGAAGAGAAGGAGGTGAAGAGGGGAGAAATGAAGATGTCGGCTAGCCTGCATGCGACGAACGCAGACAGTCTACTCGGCCGTCTTGGAGGCCTTGGTCCGCAGCTTCATGAGTGCGTACACCAAAGCATACGAACTGATGGCGAACAGCGCCACGATGGCGGCATCGCGCCAGCCGTAGTAGTAGTGCTTGAGGTTGATGCTGACAAGGTAGTCGCTGCCCTTGGTGTACTCGCACACCCGGCAGCCAGACGTGGCGTCGGGATCGACCAGGTTCATGCGGGCGCCCATGCCCTGCATGAAATCGGCGAGATATTCCTTGCAGGTTGTGCCGTTCGGAGGGTCGAACAGCGCGAATTCCGACTCCTTGCATTTGACGGGCGCATCCCAGGTCGTGAACACCAACAGACTGCCCATCAGGTAGTTGAAAGGATTCATCCAGTAGATCCAGTACCGCCAGAATTCCTGGATTTGCGCGTACGGCACCAACACACCACAGAAAGATGCGAGGGTACCGATGATAAGAGGGTTGATCAACGAAGCAAAGATGGCGTTCGGGGCGTAGGCAGAAATAAACTGCCCAATGCCGGTGTAGACAAACTCGTACATCAACATGACGAAGAAAACAGCCCCGGATTTGTTGGAATCCGACGGGAAGCCCACAGTATAGTACCAACAGACGAAGTACAACACTGCACAAATACAAAGATACGGGATTTCCGAGATGATTAAACCAGTCACGAATGCAATCCATGAATACATCTTAGACTTCTTCTCTCTTGCGTCGTATATATCACGGCGTTCGAGGAACAGAGGCTGAAGTTGGTTGATGACACCGGGAGCAACAAAGATGAAGTTGAAGATTGTAAACAGTCGGAGCTGTACGGCCCCAACGTGATCGTTGATCATCCAGAACGAGAAACCATTGAACAGAGCCGAACCAACGTGGAGTGCAAGCTTGTTGTTGACATAATCCGTATTGCGGTAGACAGCAACACAAGACCGCTTGGTGACAATCAAGATTTGCTTCCAAAGAGGCATAGCGAATTCGTGGCCATCATCAACGGTACCCGGAGGCTTTGAGGCGGCATCACTAACAATAGAATCAAGCTCGGAGACAGCCTTCGAGTGTTCAGGGGACTCCCGCCAAACTTGGTTCCAATCACGACCCTGAGACAAGGCTCCCGAGACGACGTCAATCATATGCTCGGCAGGGTTCGTTTCAGGTGGGCATGGGGCACCATAGCGAGCGAAATAGCTCTTGACAGTCTGACCGTTGTCACCAATATCACCGAAGTAGACCATCTTTCCACCCTTTGCCAAAAGCAATAGGGTATCGAATTCGGCGAACAATTGGGCAGAGGGCTGGTGGATGGTCACCAAAACAGCCTGGCCGACGTCGGCAAGCTTCCGCAGGAAACGAACAGTATTGTAAGCGGACTGACCATCCAGACCCGAAGTAGGTTCGTCCAGGAAAATTAGAATACTAGGCTTCGAGACAAGTTCAACACCAATTGTAACACGCTTGCGCTGTTCCACACTCAAACCAGCGCCGACGCGGCCAATCAATGTATCAGCGATATCGTGTAGCTCGAGGAGTTCAATAATAGTAGTAACGTATTTCAATTTCTCCTCGGGCGGCACCTCACGGGGCTGACGGAGCAAAGCGGAGAACTCCAATGCCTCACGGACAGTGGCAAATGGTTCATGGACATCAAGTTGTTCACAGTAACCGGCGGAGCGTTGGAAAGACACAGGCAACGGGCGTCCATCAACCATAATTGAACCCTGGATGGTACCCTCGGTTTTGCGCTGAGCCAACACATCAAGAAGGGTGGTTTTACCAGCACCTGAGGAACCCATAAGAGCACCCAGCATCCCAGGCTTCACCCAACCGTACACATTATCAAGAAGGACCCGATCACCGGTTGGTGTCTTGACAGTGTACTTCAAATCCTTCCAGGTGAACACCGAGGTGTTTCGCACCAGTTGCTTGTCGATATCCTCTTCGCTTTGAGAGCCTTCGTCGCTGGGTGTCTTGCCTTTCTCCATGCCCTGTGCTTCCTCGTCGTTGCGAGCCACTTGGTGATGATCCTGGAGCCTTTCCCGAGGAATCAGAAGAGAAGCACCACTCTCACCGGGAGCCTTCCATTTGGTGGTAGCGATGATGGTGGCCGCTGCGAATAGAGCCCACCAAGCCCAGAGGATACCGAAGTTCCGCCAAACGTGGCTGTGGCTGTAAGACATAGAGGCAAGATACGCATCACCGGTAACATAGGTCTGCCCAGGCACGGCACCACCAACACCCGCGCAAGACTGATGGCCAGTGCCATCGTAGCCAGCGCCGCTGGGAACCAGGTTGGTACCTACACATGGAATGACTTTGCCATGAAATTCGTTCGAGAGCAGTGCGTCGAATCCGTAAGCCAGAGGATTAATCCAGTAGATCCAGCCAAACCACGGGTGCATCTGGGGCTTCTTGATCATGTAACCAGTGTACATAATCAATGCTGAGATGAGGAAGCCGGATACCTTAGAAGCGCCATCGAAAGTGCTGAAGACGGCTCCGCAAGCACGGAACAACGCAGTCATCGTCTGATTATTGTTGGTTAGCGATCGGGACTTCTTTTAGGGGCAGCATAACATACCATGGTGGCAGCGAAAACCAGGATCCAATATGTGAAGAATGCACCAGCCGACATGGTGAGGCCGACCATAAAGTAAACCACAAGAGAGAAGACCGAGATCTGGAACAGTAGAACAGGAATATCGGCTGTGATTTGAGCAATGCAGAATGCAGCCGGGTGGAAGTATGCGAAGCCTTTGTGCTTCACCAAAACAGGGCGACCGTTGAAGGAGTCGGTGACTTCTGCCATTGCAAGCAGACTGTTGTAAAGGAGCGAGAAGAATAGGGCACCTGACTTGACGAAGAGACCACCAGAGTTATTAGGAGCATTATAGAACAGTGATCCAGCAACAAGGGCTTGGATCAAGGTGGAGACCTGCTTGATGATGAAAGTGGCCTTATCACCCCACAGAATCTGATACTGCCGCGCGATACAGGTCTTGACTTGAGTAATAAAATCGACTGTCAAGGGGCTAGACTTGGGCAGCTTCTTGTTCTTCTCCTGAGCGACGGAGATCTTGAAGTCCTCGGTCCGCTCGCGAGCGATATCGGTGTCAGGGTAATTGTACTCGGTATTCATCTGAGCATAAATTGGCGACTTCTCGTACTCGGCAAGAACCATCTCCGCATTACGAGGGAAGCGGTTTTCATAGCCGGGTCTGATCTTGCGTTCGGTAGGAACGGTGATACCAGTCAAGTAATCAGCCACGTTCGAACCCTCGCGACAAACGAAGCCAAGATCCTCCATGAATGGGCGCGCTTGTTCCATAGGACCGTAGTAAATCTCTTTACCCTCGTCAAGAACAAGGACTTTGTCGAAAAGGTCATAGATACCATTTCCAGCCTGGTAGAGAGTGACGATGGTAGAGAGACCAAGCACGTCTGTCATAGCGCGAATGGCCTTGGTCCACTCGAGGGCAGTACTGGCGTCCAAGCCACGGGTGCTGTTATCCCAACAAAACACTGAACCGCGAGTAGCAAGACATTCGATGATGGAAACCCGCTTGCGTTCACCCCCAGAAACACCTCGAACGTATTCATTGCCAACCTTAGTGTCGTTCGTGTGGGTGATGCCCATAGATTTCAGCAGGAATTCCTTGGCCTCCTGGCGATAGGCTTCTGCCGACTCGACTCCATTGGGCAAGGTGAAGGGCACCTTGAGGCGGGTTGCAAAGTCCATCGTTTGGCCTACGGTCAGGGTCGGGAAGAAGACTTCTTCTTCAGTGTTGATGACAATCTGACCACGGTAGTTGCCAGCCTCCTTGGCAGTCAGTGAGCCGTAGCGGACCTCGCCCTCTATCGAGTTATAACCGAGGCGACGATTGGCAAGCATCTTGAGAAGAGTGGTGCAGCCGGAACCAGGGCGGCCCAGAACCAGAAGCATCTCGCCGGGCTTGACGCACCCATGACTCTTTTGGAGGATTTGGCGGAGAGGCGGTTTGTTGCGAGATTCTTTGATGTGCTGGGGAATGTTGAATTGCGATAGGAAATTCTCGTTGACGGCGGCTTCAGAGCTGACGACTTCGACGGTCAAGTCCTTCCACGTGACACCGAGTTGACGAGGCTTGAGCCCGGATTGCACGTCACGTTCGTGCTGCTGCTTGACTTGAGGCATCAAGGACCAGTTGTCGGCGCGGCTGGTGTTGGGATCGCGAGTAGGCAGGGTGGGTTCATCATTAAGGACGGTTGCTGTACTATCAGTGTCGTCCCTACTCTCAAGCATCCCACGGGATGCCGTGTAGGCTTCCTTTTCCTCCATGGTGGGAAAAGCGAGACAGCAAAGATGGAAGTCTCGTTGTCACCCGTTGGAAAAGGTCTGAAGAGGGAAGATCTAGGCGCCATGAGGGGCGAAGAGCTCATATATACTCGGTAAGCATCAACAAACTGAGGGAGGCGACGGTGGGTCGAGGGGGGGGGGGGCTCTGAGCCTTGAGTCTGATACTGGGC